>CAUYPO010131801.1:0-27132 GCA_963574435.1 Cheirogaleus major | reverse complement strand
GAAATAAGTAAAACCGTCATTATTCAAAGATGATGTGATTGTGTATGTAGAGCCTACAAAATGGCTGAGATTAATAAGTGAATTGATCAAGATCACAGATGTGACACGCACCACCAGGGGGTTGACATGCTTGAAGCTCTACATGGGGAGGGGGAGGGTTGGCAGGGGAAATATATGTAACCTTAACAATATTTGTACCCCCAAAATATGACAAAATAAAAATTGAAAAATTAAAAAAAAAGAATACAAGAAACCAAAATAAAATGGAAAACAATTCAGAAAAAAAATGAACTCGAAATGAGAACAACCACAAATTATGCTTCCTATTCTGTGCTAGGTACTGTTATAGGCATTATTTGCTTTCAGATTCACAGCAAGCTACGAATTATTACCTCCATTTTAGACATGAGACTGAAGTACAGATAGAGAACTTTCCAAGATCACACAGGCAGAGAGATCTAGTTATTGCTTCAGAGCCCAGTTTTGTTTTGTTTTTAATTTCAGTATATCATGGGGGTACAAATGTTAAGGTTACGTATATTGCCCTTACCCCCCTCCCTCCTCAAGTCAGAGCTTCAAGCGTGACCCAGCTTTTGACACACCACATTCAAAGTACAGTCCAGTGTCACTCATTTTGGTAAATAAGTTATATTGTTTAACTGCACTGCCATATATCCTGTATGAATAACACTTTACTGGATAAAGAATAAGTGATTTAAGAAGTCCCACTGGAGTAGGGGGCAAAAGAATGAGGCTCTAGAGTTCATCAAATTCAAATTCGCTGACTCACAATTTACTCATCCTTAAAATGAAGAGACTAGACCAAATGTATTTTAAGCCATTTTCTGGTTATGAAAATTTCAGATTCTAGTAAAATGTTCTAACATATAAAAAGTTACACTAAGTTCTATGCTATAATTGTTTTTTAAAAGAATGCCAAGGTAAAATGATGCTACATGCACAGGGCCCTTTTAACAAGTTTAGCTAGATGATGAACGCCTTTCCCCCCTCCACTGCAGACACCCTACCACTGTCCGGCATCCTTCCCATTACCACAACAAATCTGTCCCAAAAGGGACAGCAGTTAATAATAATAAATGGAAATAATGTGAAGTACAATCTAAAAAAAAAAAAGAAGTTTCTTGTTTGGTATATATTCTATTACCATCTTTTTCTCAGTCAAGTGAAACTTCCTCTCTTGGCATTAAAAAAAAAAGACTCTGATAGTAATACCATATTTATTAAATGACTGGTCTGAACTCTCACAGATAGTAATCTTAAACAGTATTCAATGCTTAACTTTCCTTTATCTAAGATTTAATTTTTTAAAACTAACTTCAGGCTTCAGCTCCCAAATCAGCATCAGAATTTGAAAGCAAGAACTATATCACAACCCACAGGAAAGTACTCAGTAAGTGTTAATTCTAGAAACACTCACAGTCCCCTTGGTCAGCTGCCCATGCAGACCAGGCTGCCACTCGACTTCTAACATCCACCTGGGTAACAGTCCCAGGAGGCGCAGGGGCAGGAGCTCTTGGTGGAGGTGGTATACCAGGGTCTGCCTTGGAAATCATCCTAAAAAAGATGAAAACAAACTGAATTTTTGCCACCTCTATTTCTATAATACATCAATTCTCTCAATTTATGATATCAGTTATTCAGCCTTGCAAAGAACTATGTAAAGGGGCAATAAAGAGCTCCTAACCATTCCATTTTACATGTATTTATAAAGGCACATGAAATACAAAACAATTAAAATTCAGCTGAAAACTAGGTTGAATTTTTTTCTGGGTCTCATGTGATTTGGAAGGGCTGTGGACCAATTACAGCACTAATATATAGTTTGTATTTCCCTAGGCTAACTTCTCTTAAAATGCCACTTATCTTTTCATGACTCTCTATGACTTCCAACACCAGTAAGAGAAGCCATATCAGAGAAAGATCAGACACATGGAGAGAAGAGGAGAAAACATATACTGACAAACTTGGGAGAGCAAATGTGTTGAGACTACAGATTGTAATCAGTAAAATATAATAATATACCTCCATCAAAAATAATTTTTCTAAACCTTTAGGGTAAAAAAGATTTAAAAACAAATCAGTTCGATTTCTTAATTTCTTTTAATGTTTTTACCTGAGGGCATCAGGCCGCCTCTTCTGCTTCCCTCCTTTACTGTCACTGATTGCACTTTCAATATCTTCACTAATTAGGTTTGCCTGCAATGAGACAAGTTACCTGGAAGGTTATAGATTTTTCTGAATCTTAATATGCAGGTTAAAACAGAAAAAGGGATTATGTTCCTTGTCTTTATCAGTAAGTATCTTGATGCAAAAAGTCTTTTTTTTAAGTCTGCTTTTAAAACATGACTCTTGAAATTTTTGTCAACTATATGAGGACAGCATGTAAAAATTGAAGGAATTTTTAAAGATTATCTAATTCTGATTCTGTTAGGAAAAAAGCCATTCTTGAACAAAGGCAAACATAAAAAGAATATGCACATGCTGAAAGTATAAGTACATGCTAAACATGAGACCGGGTAAATATCTCCACCTGAGAAGAAATGAAGAGGTCAGAGGAAGCAAGTGCATGGACAGTACAGTTCCTGCCCTTTCTCATCTTCAACATCCACTGGACACTCATTAACCCACTGAAACAAACCCCTGAGTCCCAGCAGAGTCACAGTACTCAGTAAATTCATCTTGAACCCATCACTATTATCCTCCCATATCAAATAAAGCAAGCCCTTTGTTCTCAAAATTGAAATCTAGAAACTCTACTCAGAATTATAACTATTAGCTTCCAGGGGGACTTTTAGAGCACAAATTTGAAATGTTTTTTAACTTAGTCCTCTGTTTTTAAAATATCTGAAATTCTACTATATTTTCAGAGCAAAATATTCCCTTTCATATTTATTGATTTAATATATTTAACCTTACGAAATTCTTAATACACTTATGACTTTCAAAAGGCACTATATAAAAATCTGATCACTATCACATATACAAATTACCTAAATGCCAGTTGTTTTCAAATAAGATTTTTATAAAGTCCTCTATGACATAAATTGCAATTAGAAGAAAATTATAAAATACATATTTAGTCAATCTTAATTTATTCTATCATATTTTAATGTCAAAAATACATAAAAAAATTAAGTGACTCTTTATGCTAATCTTCCAGAATTTCTTTATAAAGATAAAAGTTACATGGATATTTCATAATCTACAATCAAAGTGATAAATTACTGCTTTGGCAAAGTACCAATTAACACAAAATGATTTCTCTTTTAGAGAAATCAACTCAGGAAAAAAAGGCATTCAAGGTCGGAGATAACTTCTAAGGTCCAATAAAACATCACAAATTATAATCATTTGAAATTACACTATACTTGGAAATAGAAACTTTCAGGATATAGCCTGTTATTACTGGCTCAACTATTTTTCTCATAACACTTGGGGATCACGAAGCATGAGCAATTATTTAAGTCACATAATTAAATGGTGAACTTTAAATCAATATCGTGGGAAATGTCTAAGTACTTCATTGCAATAATTCATGCTATGTGATCAGTGCAGAATAAATTAAGACTGCATGATTATTTATTGTCCACAAAGCTTGATTTCAGAAGAATCAATTTTTAATTATAAGTCCAAGGCACTTGATGAGAATTTAATATATTATCTACCCTTTTTTAAAAAATAACACATTTGATTTTTTAATATCATTCTTTATTTATTTGGCATGGAAACCCTAAGGAAGATACTAAAGTATTTATTTTCCCTACAAAATTCTCAGAAAACTAAACATCTAGTACCTAATAGCTAGCCGTATGATCAAAATAGGTAATGCTATCAGAACATCTGCTTAAAGGAAAAAAAATGTCACCATTCCTTTACCTTAACCTCATCACACTGGAACAGATGAAGATCTGGCTTGTTCTGGGTTGGCTCTTTGCACACTAGGGCAAGAATTGAATCATAGCTGCATGACTGCATCACAGCTTGGCAGTGCTGGATTGTGTTTAAAGGAAAATTCTCCAGTTCATTCTATAAATAAAGTAAATATTTTATTTTGTCAAACTTTTACTCATTTTCAAACAATTTGACCTGATTGCAAACATTAATATTTCCACAGCTTCTTGGAAAAAAACACAAATTTTACAAACTTGCCTTTGATTCTAAATCAATCAGGCTCACAGCTCTGTCATCCACTTGAAGAATCATATCCTGAGTCCATACTTTGCCCTTGGCATCAAGCAATTTCAGCTTCCTTATTCCATCATCGACAGTTATCATAGCATCTTTCCGATCCAGAACAAAGGTAGTCAAGTGCTTATGATTGGCAGGAAAAAAAAAAAAAGATTTATAATATGCACAAACACATATACAACCTCTTGGTACACATTTTCCAAAAGAAAGTGGAATTAATCTAATTGAGGTCACTAGCAGAGAAGTGAGGGACAAACACAAAGTACTCTAAAACTTTATAATTATTTTATTGAGAGAATGAAGTCAAGCAGGTTTTTGTTGAATGGAGAAAATGATGCCTGGACTCATAAGTTACCTAAAGCTGTTTCATACCGAGCCATGTTGAACTACATAAACATAGCATAAAAACAAATTCTTAACAGCTTAAATAACATTCCTTTAAAATAAATTTCCCCCATTTTATTCTATTATGGTTATCTAAATGCTGAAAAATAGCAGGCTATCTATATGGCAGCTTTGAAATTATGGACACTGATATTGCAGAGTAGCAACGGCTCAATTATAGGCTGTAACAGCTGTAAAACTATTCAATCTACTGATACCACTTAATGAAACAAAACTGTTTAAATTTAATTAAGCATACTTGAGATAGGTAGAAAACTGAAAATAAGAGCAATTTAAAATTACCTCCCTTCTTAAATATTTCTATTATAAGCAGAGGTCATCTAGATAAATTCCAAGAGCAAATATCTTAAAAGATAACAATAGAGCAAAAACAACAAAAGAAACCATTGTTTAAAAGAAACCAGTAATGACTTTAGATAAAACTAAAAATAAAACCATTCACTGAAACTGTCAAAGGCTTAGTTTCAAGAAGATTCTACAGTACAAAATAGAAGCCTTTGTCCTGTTTTAACCAAAATAAGGCTGGCAATAATAAATGAGTAGTAATTATGATTCTTATTAATATGTACTCTTTGTGAAAATAGACCTAAGACTAATAAGATAATTTTACATGTAACATTTCAGTTTCATAAAAATTTTTAAAAGTCAACACAACTTAAAATACATTATGGGAATAAAATAAAACATAATTCTGACTTTATTTCCAATTTTATGTCCCTCAAGGTTCAATCTAAATATTACCAAACACCAAAGCATCTTACTTCAACACGGTACTGGGATATATCTGACACACTGCTGACACTGTCACGTGCATAATTCTTCCTTTGCTCTGAAAGAGAAATTTTAAAAGCCATTATTTATCCATTAACAGGCTGAAGTTCATATATTGGTATCACGTGGCCATTTCTAAAACTAGTCTATCTCACATATAAATACAGTAGTTAACAAGTCATCATTGTGTGGTTTATCTGAAAACACTCATTATTCACAGTAAATCTAAAAACCACAGGAAAGCCTAAATGATATGCAAGAACAATTTGACCCACTATAAATTTTTAGAATCCCAAAGGTTAACAAGATTATAAATGTTCTAAGAAAAAGAGTTATTTCATCTGAAGGTTTTATTAATCAGGAACCTACTGTTTGGCAAAAATATAAAAACTGGCTTGTAAATTTCATCTGTTAATGCACTGAGACCAAAATATTAAATATAATTGAAAATATTGTCATAGATACTGTATTATATGAGTTAGACTACATTATTATTAAATAAAATAGGCACTACAAGGAACATCTCTTTTCACAACATCCAAACTATGGACAGTGTTAGAGGAGATTCAAAAGATGAGTCAATCATAGTGACTGACATTAAATATTAACAATTTTCACACATTTATAGAACACACAAATATGACACTTAGAATTGTAGATATAAACCATTAGGAAAAATGAGAAAGTTGGGTAGAAAGTTTTGCATCAAACTACTTAAAAAGAAAAAAGAAACCTTTAATTTTCTTTTCTGAAATGCTGCAAAACCAAAAAACATTAAAATATAAAATGTGTATTGTCAGTAATTGGTATTTGTTATTTTCTTTTTTCTTTTAAATATGGAAGACTTTATGAATTTGTGTGTTATTGTTGCACAGGGACCATGCTAACCTTTTCTGTATTGTTCCAATTTTAGTATGTATACTGCCAAAGTGAGCTCTATTTGTTACTTTTTAATCAAACAACTTGCTTACTTGTAAATTCAGAGTTGCCCTATTTCTTCTAAAACAGAATGCTATGATGAAAAAGAACTCTAAGAGAGGGGACCAGTAGATTTTTGATTCTAGCTTTGGCTCTGTCATTAAGTAGGAAACTAAATTTGGGCAAAACACTAATGCCTTGGGCCACACAGCACCCTTATTGTAAAATAAAAGAGTTCAATCTAAATACTCTTAACTCATTAAAATTCTGATATCTTCATATATATATGCAATGTAACTTTCTTAACAACCAATTTTTTTCTAAATATAAACATGTTTCTTTCAGTTAATACAGAAACTCTTAGGTACTCCTACAACAGCAGAAATTGAAAAGATCTGCTGAATATAAAAGCAAAGTACGAAAATATAAAGTACATATATGTAGACTCAGAATGTTAACAGATTTTTCCAAAACTTCAATAAATCTTTGTTTCAAAACACATATGAAAGTCACTTTCATTTATATTTACTTTAAAAATTTAGATGAAAATCTCCATATTCCTTATATCAATATCACTCTGATATTCCAATATGTTCTATTTTTGCTTTTGCAGCATTAAAATTACTTAATAAAAACAGACACACTACAAAATTCAGTCTTTGCTACCTTTCTTTTTTTGTTTGGATGATGACCTGAAGAAGTATGATCCATCTGGTCCTACCAAAATAATGTGATCAAAAAGAAAGATCTGGTTTCACCTCAAATTTTCTACTCCAACGTAACAAAGCATAAACCTTCACTTACATAACTATATTCTACATATTTAAAAAAGGAAACAACCACGATTTTTCTCAATAGTTGAAGATTAATAAATTTGAGATATTAAAACACAGATAATTGTTTCTGGGAGAACCATTATGACTCTTGAAATGTAATATGTAATTCAGTGATACATCTGAGAAAAGCACGTCTAGAAATAATTACTATTTCAGAATCACTGGTTCATCATATTCTAATACAACTCTCATGGTAGACTGACAGCATGAGGGCAGTTCTACTTCATTTGATCCAACCCAAGAATAGTAAAAGAAATGACAACAGATACCATGATATCCAGTTATAATATGGTAGCTCCAGGATGTTCAAATGCTTGACTTAGTCTTTCAGATAAGTGACTGGCAAACACAGTTGAAGGTCCAAAATACTGTATGTTTATACTTATTCTCATTATGAAGTAGTAAGAATTTATACCCCCAGATTTCCCAACATATAGCTTCTCGGTCCCACAGAAACATAATTTACAGAAACAAAAAAACTATTTCATAGCATTTTAAAACACTATAATGTTAACTGATCACTTTGATTGCCCAGAATATATGGTGTTATTTATAACATTCCAAATTATGGACCCATTTTAGAAATTCCTAAGCAGCTTCCTCTCCTATATTACATAATAAGATGTATGTTATAAGAAATTACCTTTTAAAAATCCTAAAAATGTATAAATGCCATAAAATGGATTTACAAATAAACTAGTAGTTCCAGTGATTTTTAAGTCAACAAATAAAGGTTAATATTAATGCTTTAATAGGCAATGTTGAAAGAAGTTTACTAAAAGGCAACTATAATACATTTCTTTTTTATGAGAATCATATGTACTCACAAGAACAAATGTAAATAGTAATTATGCTCCTAAACTGAAAATCTCATAAAAGCCTTAAAACAGTGTAAAAAGCCTACATAAAGTCTCTCAACACTACTCAAGGTGGAGCCTGTAATGAAGTCCACCACTTTCTCTAACAATGATTCTCCTCTTTGACTGCATATTAGAATGAACTTTATAAGACACTGTGTGGGGCCTCACTACACAAGAGATTCTAATGTTAACTGGTCTCGGGTGTAGCCTAGGCACTCCACTTTGCAAAAGCTCCCCAGGCAATTCTAATGTGCAGCTAAGATGCTCCAAAATCTGTGTAAATGTCAACTCATCTACTGTATGCTATCTCTTTAAGCAGAAAATTTTCCTTTCCAAATTAAGAGTGTAAATCATGATCAAATGGTGTAGTAAATAATAAATAAATGAATAAATCTAGCAGTAGAGCTTTGGGTTTCCAGTATTATGAGACGTTTAATATAACAGTAAGTCAATGTCCCCCCTAACCTCCACCTCTTTCTTTCTCTTACAACCAGAGCTGGGAACAAAACGTACTTGCTTAGAGTACCACTGGTTCTGTTTCACTATTATTTCTATTAGCTTTTATTCCATGGTCCAGAATATACAAATCTAAACAGACAGAATTAGGTGAATTCAGTAACCAATGATGAAAATACTATACATATCATTTTAGCATTATTGATACCCTGTCATGAAAATCAATATTTGATTTCCAGATCAGAAATAGTAAATTTAGGTTTCACTTAACTCTTTACTACAATTGCTACAACTACAAGTATGCAGCCCTCAGTATTTATAATTAATTCCCTTTCACCTGCATTGATGCTTATGCATAGTATAGCAACATGTGAAACTGATAATATTCAGAGATAAAGCTAATATTTAGAAATTTTTTGTTTTCTCTTTCTCTTAAAACAAAATGTTGCTTAGAAAGTAGGAATTTGGCCATTAAAAAGAAAAAAGTAACATAAAAGCAGCTGCTGCTATTTCTCTCTCTAAATAAAACAATGGGCTGTAGCTCATATTACTTTACACTTATAAAACTTTCAACCACAATAATGGAGAATTCCTCTCCCACTAGTGTATAGTGTATAATTTCCATAGAAGAGAGGTGCTTAATAGGAATCGGTAAGGAGCACCAAGTGATAATTACAGGCTTTCATTATCAGGCAACTATCACAGTTTGACAGATCAGTAACTGAACCAAGATACTGCTTTAAAACACAAATGAGGTCATTTTTAAAAACTATATCATTTAAGAATTAACTGTACTGGTCTGTTCAACAAATCATTAAAATGGCTTATCCCATGAAGTTAAACTTCCAAATTTTCGGTTAAGTTGGGAAAATTGCCAAGCTGTCTTTTGGAGTCGCCTTCTCTGGTACATTCTATCAAGATGAATTTTGACTCTAATGTTTAGCCCAATTTCCTGGGACTCTTTAATCATGAGCCATTTACTTCTTAACAATTAAAAAAAAAAACAAAACATAAAACACAATATTTTGTTCTTTGAAAAAAAGATTTAAATGTTTTCTCTAAGTAAAATACACACCGAAAATAACAAGAATGGGGAAAAGAAGAATGAGTTTTAACTCATAAGTGCCACTTGAATGTGTAAGACATTGCTTGAGCTTTAATTATGACAATTAAACAGAGAGACTATCTCCAAACCAAGAGCAGGAGACAGAGAAAGATAGAAAGAGAAAGAAAGCTAGGTACAAAAAGAAAAATATGTAGGGAGGATATCTGTTGAGAAAAGTGATATTTTCAGGAATATTGTTATGAGAAAGTTGAATCAAGCACTGTGTGGAAATACAGGAAAGCTTACAGTAAGTAAACTCAATTATACAGAAAATCACTGGGCAGTTTATAGGTTACTTATACTCAATTCTTACCAGCATCTCTCTGAGAAGAAAAGGAAACGCAGGAAAACACAAATATATTTTTCTACTTGTTGTTAACATCACAAAACAGTTCAAACTAAAGGTTAAAACGAGACTTGAGAGAGTGCCTATCATATTTATCTAATATTATTTGCCCTCCCACTAATGTGAATCTCAAAGTTACTGTAAATGATGGCAATAACAAAAAAGTATTACTAATAGGTCATTCTGTGAAATTTGAGTTTTTTTGGAGATGAGATAGATAACTTAAAGCAGTCGATTGTTTATGGTAAATGGCCATATTCCAAATTCAGTGATAGCTAATCTAAAGGGAACTTCCTTTTCTAGGAAGTTCAGCTATTCAGATTATAGCAGAAAACTCATACTTATATAAAATAAGTTCTCTGAGTGACTGTTAGAGATATCACCATGTCGAAAATTTACACATTTTAAAGTATAAACTAATGGAAAGACTCTCAATTCCCCCCTCAGAACCTATTACTAACAACACTTTCTATCTAATTTCCCAGCCTACAGATATTAGAAGCAGGCATGTTAACAACAGGAAAAAGTGACAGGCCTAGGATCTAGCAACATGGAAAAAGCAGCCCCAAATATTCAAAAGGGAAAAGATTCTGCATGATGTGGTATAAAGGTAAGGAATGAAACCTCTAAGAATATTACAGCATATAAGCTAATGTACACACACATCACCCTTTGAGTCACCAACAAGAGATTACAGGCGCCACCTCTGAAGGAAGGGACTATTTAATATATTTTACAAGTATTTCCCATAAAAATGATTTTAAATTTTAGTCCCTAAAGACTGACAAACAAGCTAGCTGAAAAAAATATAAAATTTCCTATTCTCTGATAACAGTAGCTAATGAAATGCTACTATCATGAAATAAGTGGAGGAGAAAGAAATTAAGGTTTATTTTCCTAAATAAGTATTACTTTGTCAGGGACAACAGTGATGCAGAGCCTTTCACATGCTGGCTTGGAAATTTCCTGTATAACAGTAAATAAATGACAAAACAAAGTTATTAAAACTGTAGCATATTTTAACTATTTTCCTTGAATAGATAAATTAGCATACATCCCACAAAAGCAGATTTACTGTCATATAAAAGGATAGTTCATAATACATTTTACAGGATTTATAAAAAAATATATTTCTAGAGTACTATAGGGAGTGATGTCTGGAACATAAGTTTAAAAATAGATGATGAAGGTTACCTCTTGATCCTGTCAAAGTATCACTATGATTAGATGTATAACATCATTTGGAGGTAATATCAAGATATTAAATTTGAGGGCCTGAATACCCAGGATAAAAAGTGACTTTTCAGTTCCCCTCCCCATTCCCATGACAGGGCCCTCACTTATATTTTCTTATATAAACTCACCACAGAATTATTATCATTTCTATTTTATAGATGAGGAATTTGAGGGCAATAGATTAAATCATTTTGCTCAAAATAGCAGCCATTTGGTGGAGGTGCCATGATTCTATTGCAGATCCCTTGGCCTCCAAAATCCATGCCTCTCTGAGCACATTTATTAGAATTAATCAGGTTGCACATTATGGTGTCAGATCTGAAAAGTGTTCTCATGAAAAAGACAAGCTACATGGAACCTCTGATACAGTATCTAGACTACACTCAGTGTATTAGAAAAACAGTGACCATTATTGTGAAAACTCACATGTTCCTGTGCACTAAATAGCATCCTCATATCACAAAGAAGTTCATATACCACCCATGAAGGCAAATAAATTCTTGTAAGATTTATTCAACTAGTTTAGTAATTGTGAAAGGAGAAATTTTAAAGAAGATGCATAAATTGTGACAAAATAAACTGTATTACAAATCTCTCCTTCACCAAATTTCCACTTACAAGGAGAAAGTTAAAACTATGCAGACCAGAGGCTAAACACTCCCAGAGCTCTCTAAAAAGACAGCAACTAGAATGTACTGCAAAGGTTCTTTCAAAACATGAATACATTTCTCCACTGTCCTTTATCTATCTATCCATTCATTCCATAGGCACTTACTGAGAACTGATACAAGGAAGGCATGTGTGTGTGTGTGTGTATGTGTATGTGTAGTGTGTTGGGAGGGAATGGAAAGAAACATTATCTGCAACTTAAAACCATCTTCTTTCTAAGCCCAATACATTGCTAAGTCTTCTGTCTTCCCAGTAAATGCCTCTTGGATTTGCCCCTTTCTACCTCTTTCTTTATATCCTCCATTTTACCTAACTACTGTTCATTTTCATCACAATACAAAAGTTAATTGTTATATTTTCTTATGGTCAAATTATCTTTAAGTTACACAACTTTCAAAAATCATCTAGCCTTAAAAAGTGGACTCAGCTTGCTTTATACATAAATGGGGAGAAATCAAAATTTACTGTTTAAAAGATGAATATTTCCAACCTTTGGATCTAAGATTTTTTAAAGTTGCTTCTAACACAATATAGACAAAATTTTCAGGTGAGTCCTATCTTCTATCCTTATTCCTTTATTAGCTCTCTGAAAAGTAGACTTTTTGATCTATGGTTATTTGTACGAGAATTAATACTCTTTCTCCTCAATAAAAGTCTTAGGACTATTATAAGATGTCTAATTTACTACATTACTTAAAATCTCTGATTCACCTATTGCCATCCATACCCATCGAATACATCATTAGTATTGCTATCAGAGTGAAACAAGACAAATGTGATCTATTACTACCTTGATTAAAGCACATCACAGGCTACTCATTACTTGTAAACAATGTCTAAATTCCTTAGTATGATTCTTCCTAATGCAGTCCATGTTCATTTTTCCAATCTTATTTACCAATGTACCACCTTGCACTTTCCAGTTAACACCAACTGCTTAAAGTTTATTAATTCATTATATTCATTCTACAAGTATTTACTGAATATAAATTATACATTAGCCAGCATGCTAAAAAAGCACAGGGTATCCTGAAGTGATCAAGACAAATATGGGCCATCTTCATAAAGCTGAAAGTCTAGCTTACAAAGGTTTCATACTGCTGTTTACAGCATTCTCTTGCCCCTCAATGCCTACAGAACACAACTGACCTTTCAGAGCTCAGCTCAAGGCTCCAATCCTCTGTGAAATCCTTTCTGACCATCCCCCACTTAGAAGAACTAACCACTCCTACTGCACCTGATACACACTGCCATCCAAGCACATTTAGCCCTTTATCATTTTTTAGAACAAAATGTTTTGTTATTAAAATAAAAACCTTTGCATAAAAGCATTACAGATGAAAAGCTGTACTTACAATTACTGATTCAAGGTCCAATTATGCATTAAACACTGAAAAGGCATAGCAACTGGCTACACATGCAAGTACATTGGACACACAAACACTTAAATTCCATTTCTATTAATTCAAAACAACTTAATGTAAAAGACAAGGGGGGTGTACCGACACATGAAATCTGCTCAGAAACTAAAATGGCAGAGATGTCAAGTTAACAAACTATTGATAGTTACCCATCTCTAGGAAGTCGCTTCTCATTGTTATAAAAATGCTTAAAACCTAAACATAAACCCTGTGCCTGGCTTATAATTTCTTTAAGAAACTGCAAAGAATCATAGACTAGTTATTAGTATCAAGTTTCCATGCAAAATGGTCTAAGAATTTATTTGAACTACCTTACATAAGAACTGAAATAAACTTGGCAAACTACAATTATACTAAAATTTTAAACCAAGAAATCAAATCAGCCTACTTCTTAAGTTTCACTATCCTAATTTCTCAGGATGTCTTTTCTATAATAATTTTAAGTGTAGTAACATTGCCCACAAACCTTTGGATCATGACTGATGTACTGCTTAACCTTAGAGTAGAAGAAATTAGCAGCAACTAGTAAGTCTCAACTGTGACAACTTTGTACAATAAGCACCATAGGTGGAATGTTCTCATGAGAGGCATCTAAAGTAATATACTCCACACTCCAACAATTACCTAATTTTTCCACATAGTTTAAGACTTTTGTGCCGTGATTCTGTTAAAAATAATAGTATGAAGACTAGATCATATCCATTGTTTTTGTGTAAATAATTTAGAGGGCTATTCTCTGAAATTCAATAGATCTAGTTAACACTACCACAGTGCTTCTAAATGCTTGGGTTTTATGGGTGGATTCCAGAGCTGTTTATTATAACACTGTATTTACTAGCCCGTGTCACCAAATGGCACACAGGAAATGCCCCTCTCTTATTCATCTTTGAAATGAATAACAGAGAAATAGAGACTATGAAGATCATGGCCTCACACACCGATGTACTTAATAACCATCTGCCTAGAAATGAAAAACTGAAGTAATTAATTACTTTATTCTTATCAAAAGCTTTTCCTTTTTCAGTTACTTTCAAGTCACTCTCTAGACTATATCCCCTAAAGAAAGAGATCATATATTAGTGGTCCTGTACTGAGCATATATTTATGAGTATTTATGGACTGCATTCTCTCGATTTACAATTCACAACTACTTGATTGTGTAAGAATGTCTCAATGTAGTACTCAAGAAACTGAAACCAACACTAACCAGATTGACAAGGCCATTAAAAAAAGCCATGTATGGCATCAAATCCATTTTGAATGAATGAATGTATGATGTGAGTGATAATGCCAATTTACTAAGAACATAGGCAAAAAAAGAATCACAAAACCTTAAAATTGTTCATTCTTACCACAGCCAAGAAGCTGTAGATCTAGATAATGCAAAAATAAAATAATTCCACAATTCAGAAAATGCTGCTGGTTCCTACAGTACATAATAACAATGCATAATAACAATGATAATATCAATAATAATGATAGCAAATACATAGTGTTTTCTGCTTGCCAAGCACTGTTTTAAGCATTTTACATGTACTAACTCATTTAATTCTCATATCAACCCTATGAGATATCCCCATTATACAGATAAGCAAAATGAGTCACAGACAAGTGAAGTAATTTGCCCAAGATCACTCAGGTAATAAATAACAGAATTTGGTTTAAACCTAAGAAGTCTAGTTGCAGAGTCTTTGCTATTAGCCACAATACTATTCTGATTCTTTATTGTTATATAGTAATGAAAGGCCATGTAGACCCTACACAAACAAATGCCTTCCTTAACACATGTGGTATATTTCAGGAGTCCTCAACTTCTTTTTAGTAATAACTTCCATTTTATATTTTAAGTTTAAAAAATATTGCATATATGTGAGACAATCTAGAGAAGGCATTAGAAGTTAGAGAAAGAGCAAACAGAAAGCTTATTTTGCAGTACAGAAAGAAATTATATAAAGAGTGCTGGTCACAATGTAATACTAGTCAAAAAGTTCAAGAGCTATAAGGAAAAAATTCTGTCACCTGTCAGCCCACATCAATTGGTTTAGTCACAAAGATCAACAAACACATTACAAATAGTAAATGGGAAAACCCACATAAGGCATTGGTGCCACACAAGGACTCTCAAAAGCATTGCAATACATTTCATCTGTAGTTTTAAATTATATGACAGCAAGCAGAGTTCATAGCTTTGGTAGCTTTTATAAAAATTCTTCTTAAAAATAATCTTTATTTGCAGTCACCACTTTATTACAAAGAATATGAACAGGGTGTGGGTTCCAACTATGACTTTGAAATTATAATTTGTAAAAGGTGGTTAGAAACAGAATTATACCCCCATCAAATAAACAATCATACCATAAAGGGCCTTTGCACTTGTTTTTGAACTGTGTTCTCTGTCCATCTGAGAAAAGGTGGGTGATGATCCGTAGCCACTGCAATAAAAAAAAAAAAAAAATGGTTATTGTCTTGGGTTAAAGTCCAGAGTAAGTAATAGAAACTCAAACTAGAAAATAAAAATTCCAATGCACTATAATCACCCTGTGTTTTTAAAAAAAACATACTGAGTTTACATTGACTGAGCTTGTCAAAATCAGCAAGATCCTGCTCTGGTGAGTGGTGAAGAAATAAAATATAAATCACACCACCCTAATGAGGACTAAGGCTGGTGTAAATCACAGCCTTGCCCGTCATGACGGTAGCCAAGAGGATTCACCAAGGTTCAAACTATCTTAGAAGAGTTTACGTTTGCCATATTGAATTAAGTTCTGAGCGGTAATCCAGTTATAACAAGTTCCCAGTGATTTAAGCTTAAGATATAATGTAATAGGCATGATGTTCACAAATACTTAAAATACCTAGTTGACCTAAATAACATTTTATCATTAAATATGACCTGCTTTACTCTATCGTCTAGCCTCTTGTTACTAATATGTTGTGTGAAGTAAATACTGATTTATTTGAATTTTATTCATTTATTCAATAAACATCTATTAAGCCCTGAAACCTAGAAGAATAAGGAGTATGGGAGGAGAGACAGCATACTGTTAAGAAGACATGTAAAATGGTTACAACAGAATGTGATATCTGGGTAAAACTAATAGATATGACATGTAAAATCAAAGAAAGATTAACATCTTATCAACATGTCCAAGAAGGTTTTACCACCAAGTTGACACTTAAGTAGAATCTAAAAGAATGGAAAGAAAGTTCAAAAAACAGGCAGAGAATCAAGTGAGGAAAAGGCAAGTGGAACTGACTCATGAAATCGCATGGTGTCTAAGGAAAAATGCAGTTAACATGACATGTCCAGAGTAGATGAATGGCTGGAGAAGCAGAGGCAGATTGGGGTCTTTTAACATTAGGCTTAAAAATTAAATTTCATTCTCTAAAATAGATGTACTAAATACTATCTGATCTGAAAAATGATGAGCAAAATGTACGCCCCAATGGCCAATATCAAATAGCAACAACATTAACCACGATAAGACAAGGGCCACTTAAGTCAAGGTTGTGATTTCAAATTATACACAGAGCCATTGGGATTGTTTTGTTTGTTTGCCTGAGCTTTTCTTGTTTTACAGAATGGTAAATATCTTGATAGTCTGAACTAAATGACATTTAACCCTCCTTAAATGCCAATTCTTTAAGAACAAAAATAGAATGCTCAAGAGAAACTCAAAGCTATGAAGTAGAGTATATTTTCAACTCTGAAAAGCAAATAAACTACCAGAATGAAACATCTCTCAACTATGCAGTCACTAGCACTGAGCTGATGTTTTACTTTACCATCTTACCCTTAATCAGACACAGTAAACTTCTAATAATAATGTATTAGTAATACAAAGATACTATATATTAATGAAGAATGAACTACATAAACAAATGAAACTAACCATTTCATTAAAGATACAAAACAATCAAAACCACCAAATCAAAGCCCCCCAAAACAAATTAAATATAAATCTTTCAACTTACTTCATTTGCGATGGGTAAATTCCAAAACCACTGGGATGATTAGAAATATGACCATTCATTGTGGCTTTCACACCTATGTTCTAAAAAAAGAAAAGCACATAGATTAAAGGCAATAAAAGGGCCAAAGCACCCAGTTTCAAAAGTTATTCATTCAACAAAAATGTGTCACTGCCAGGAATGATGCTAGAAATACTTAAAGACCTTCACCCTCAGATTGGGTGTGGTGGCTTGTGCCTGTAATTCTAGCACTCTGTGAGGCTGAGGCGGGAGGATTGCTTAAGCTCAGGAGTTTCAGAACAGCCTGAGCAAGAGTGAGATCCTATCTCTACTAAAGATAGAAAAATTAGTCTCTATTAAAAATAGAAAAATTATCTGTGCATCATGGCACATGCCTATAGTCCTAGACACTCAGGAGGCTGAGGCAGGAGGATGGTTTGAGCCCAGGAGTTTGAGGTTGCAGTGAGTATGATGACATCATTGCACTCCACCCAGGGTGACAGAGCGAGACTCTGTCTCAAAAAAAAAAAACAAAGTCTCCACCCTCAAAGAGCTCAGACTCCAGGGTACAGATGGACATGTAAACAAAGATCCAACTGGCATTTAACATTAAAAATCTAAAATATAGTTCTGAGTCCTTCAAGTTTAGAGGCATAATTCTATATTCTGCCCAAATGAAAAATCAATTGTCAATTTAATGTGGTGTTATTTTGTTTATTGTTTCATTATAAAAATAATATAGACTCATTAAATTGAAAAAGTTGAGAAATACAGAAAAGTACAAAGAGAAAAAGTATCACTCAGAGTCCTATCATTTAAAGAGAATCATGTAAGCCCTGTCAATTACCATCCAGTCTTTTTGCACATGTGGTTTTCTATCCTACTTTCCTTCCTTCCTTTAATGCACATTTGACAATATTCTATACATATATGCTTACTTTTTTTCAAGAACGTGTTCATTTACACATTCCTTTTACTTTTCACAAAAAAATAATTTTAAAAAGCAATACCAGATATTTAATTTCAGAAAACACTTAAAAATCTGTTTTACAAATTGAACAAATTTCCTTCAAATAAGATGAATAAGAATAAGTAAAACTTCCTTACTGCCAAATAGAATGGTCTTTTCTTTCTTCTACACAACTCTGCTACTGATTTACTTCTATTCACTCCTGGATATTTGGTCCTTCCTGGGTTCTGTGTCACTAAACTATTCTAGATTCTGTCTTTTCTGACTTTTGTCTTTTCATATACATTATATTACTATGTCCTCTCAATAACTGAGAATTAGGCAGGACATACTCCAGCTTTATGAAGAGACAAGGACACAGTTGCTAACAGAAGCATTAGCAACTACTGAGTGACTATAAAGTGTCAGGTACTATAATATATAGGACTGGGACTACCAAGGTGAACCAGATGAGGTATCAGCTGTAGATCCAATAGTCTAGTGGGGAGCAAGGAACAGACACTTAATAAATAAATATAAAATTAAAAATTGCAGTTACTATTACAAAGGGAAAATTCATCATAATATGGGGACATATAATAAGGCAACTTAATTCAGATTGGGAGGGCACAGAAAGCCTACATACAGAAATGATATTCAAGACCTGGTAACTTCAAGTTAATGCTTTCTCATTCTTCAGATATCCCATTTAATCACAATGTCCTCAAGGAAGCTTTTATTTACATTCCCGAATAGACAAAATTCCACTATCAGACAACCCCTACACTACAAATAAGTTTTCGAAATACTCATCATACCCATGGTTTTTCATTTATTTAATTTCTGATTTCACTAGACTATTAGCTCCAAAAAGGCAGGGATTTGTGTTTGATAACTTCTGCTTCTCAAGCAATGAGAAGGACAAAAGGCACAGAATAGGCGTTCATTAAATATTTATCCAAAGAAAAGAAAGAAAGGGAACTCCATGTCCCACTTTTCAAAGAGTTTATTGTATCCTTAGGGAAACAAAATTAATTCTTATGAAACAAATAGTAAGTAATTAAATCCCAATGTATGTGGCTCTATTTTAAATCCACTAGAGGTTCAGGCAAGTAAAAAGCCATGAAGCTTGCCATAACTTTTTGGAAGGGCTGGGACTTGACCTAGTTCTTAAAGAATAGTTAAGAATGGTCCTCACAATACTCAAGTTTAATTCAAGTTTTCCTGATAGTATTGTCCATATTTATCTACTTCTTAAAAGCAAATTTATAAATTAAGAAGGAAAGAAATATAGATCTGTGCTACCCTAGATTAAGTACTGCACTTAAAAAATTACATTATATTTATTTATATCACATTGTTGAATTCTTTTTATTGTCATGTGTTTTCCTTCTTCAGTTTATACTTAGACACAATTAGTAGTGTGCTGGAGCAAGGGGGAGGGCCTGATTTGTAGTGCTTATTTCTATGGTATAAATATTCCCACCATGGCTGGTTTCAAGCTATCAATATCTTAACAGTAGCTCACAAAAATCCTAAATATTTCACAATTGGTTCTCACAAACTTATAGGATCTAACTAGAGCACATCATTGCTACATTATAGAATTTGGGCCAGGACAGAGGCCTGGAATAACATTATGGATCTAGAGCTAATGGGTTTAGGATACAGATATTCACAGAAGCCTGGAATTCTAACAATATCCCTGGCACTAATTGGCCTAGGCAAGTCAAGCCTCTGTCTTCTGTCTCAATGTTCCCGTCAGTAAAATAGAGATAATTCTTGATCTTGGTCTTCCCAACTCATGGTGCCAGGAAGTTATGAGATAGTCTTGCAAGTTTCTTCCAAAGTTAAAAAGAGAGAGAGAGAGAGAGAGAGAGAGAGAGAGAGAGAGAGAGAGAAGTGTTCTTTCAAAACAAGCTGGTTCATTTAGTATATAAATTAAACCCCCAGGGTATGTACTGATTTTGATCTGGTTTGCATTTTAAAACCACAGCAGCTGGTTTTAATGAAAGTGATAGCCACAACATCTCATCTTTTCATGTTTAATTCTTCATGACAGTCAAATAAATGTATGGTCTGTGTTTTGTTTTAAAAGAGTGATCTGTTAGAATAAGAGAACATTAGAAAAGGGAATAGAAAATGTCAATTTGCTAAATTGAATTTTAAATATAGAAACTTTTCTCATTTGTCAATCATAGTTTCACTTGTCACAGTTGCTCATGTGGCAATATGGAGGTTTTCAAATATTTTAATATAGCAATTACAGTGTATACCTTGCAAAGGAAACAATTACAAATGTTTGTCTTTTTTTCTTTAGACTTTTAAAAGATATATCCTATTTATGCCTATATAAACCATTAAAAAGCTTCTGCATATATACAATTTAAAAGAACAATCAATTCTTACTTAAAAATTAGGTGGTTTTGTTTTTATAAAGTGTTAGAGCAACTGAAAAACCAAGGAGACAATGTTTTCATAGCTTTTAAAGACTCATAAATGTGGTTAATTATATTAAATTAACCACTTAATTATACTAAAAGCATACACTAAAACTATCATAAGTGGGTCTACTTATACGCAGATTTTCTTCTATCTCTGATACCCAAAACAGCAAGACCAAGCCCCCCCACTTCTTCCTCAGCCTATTTAATGTAAAGAAAACAAGGATGAAGACCTTTATGATGATCTACTTCCACTTAATGAATACTAAATACAAATGACTTATGATTTTCTTAATAGCATTTTTTCTCTAGCTTAATTTATAGTAAGAATATGGCATATGATATACGTAACATACAAAATATGTGTCAATCAGTTGTTTGTTTTCAGCAAGGCTTCTGGTCAACAGTAGGCTATTAGTAGTTAAATTTGAGGGGAGTCAAAAGTTATATGTGAATTTTCGATTGGAGGGGGTCAGTACCACTAACCCCTACCTTGTTCAAGGGACAACTGTATTTGATTTTAAGAGCATCAGTTTCCTTATGAAAATACTTTTAGTAAGTCATAGTTACCATAATTTTCTTCTATTTTCTGCAGAAAATAATATTCTTCAGCAATTACAAGGATAAAAATGATAACTTTAAGATCTAAGTTGGGCACACCAAAAATGTTAAACACTACAACTTTCAAAATAAAAGAGTAAATAGAATGTATTTCATCACTGTAAGAAGAAATAAATGAGGCTATAATAAGGCTAACCCAGGATATTAAATTTGTATTTGAAAGTTTTAAGATCCCAAAATATATACTAAATAATAAAATTTTAGATTCCATTTTCTCTTCTTTGCTCTTGCTTGCATCTGATATCAATTTTCAAATTGATAAATGAGTATGTAGTCATGACTCAGTGCTAGAAAACCACCAATTCAATCTTGCTGCCACACAACGTGTAGTCTCTGTGTACTGAGCTGTCCTTTAAATGACTTGTTCTCTCAGAAAATTTCACAAAGTTTTTTGGTTTATTATTATTTATTTATTTGGGTTTGACGAAGTACCCTGAAATATCTATATTTAGATTTCAATTTAATTTAATGTATGTCTCCCTATCTAAGTTATAACTAAGTGGGAGAGGATATTATCATTATTTAGGGTTTTAACTAAAAGACTGCTGAAACTTAATTTCTACCAATACTCTGTGACATTATCTATCCAATGATTTTGCTTAAAACATAAATAAAACCAAATAATCTGTTTTAAACCTCTTAAATCATCACACATTCTGTCTCTGGCTGTGTCTTCTAGAGCAACCCCTTATTAATACCTCTCACCATTACCATCAGTAAAGATGTTACCATCTATTTTTCTATGTTATTTGGTCTAATATTAAGTAAATAGTTTCTATGTGTGAAGAAACCTGGAAAACTGATAAGAACATAAAACTATTGTAATAATAATAATAGTGACTAAGATTGTGAAAGTATCACAATAATTTCTAGGCCATATAAAAAACAGTATTTTCTTAAGGCCAATATCAATGTAATTAAAGTAATTTTATTTATTTATTTATTTATTTTTAAAGATGGGGTCTTGCTGTATTGCCTAGGCTGGTCTCAAACTCCTGGCTCCAGTGATTCTCCTACCTCAGCCTCCCAAAGTGCTGGGATTATGGGCATGAGCCATCACATCTAGCCCAAATAAAGTAATTTTATGCCTTTAAATCAACATACTGTAATCGCTTAAAATAATTAACTTAGTTCCTCTTTTTTATAATTATGAGGAAATTCTTAGGCTGTTTACAGGTTAGTACATAATTTTGAGAAAAGTCTATGATCAATTCAGAATATTGTTGGCTTAACAACTGGTTAAGAAAAATACTTATTACAAAGTTAAATACATAACTTGAAAAAGAACTACTTTAGCACTAATTAATGTTTGACATTGTGATATAGATTTCATAGGAAGGCCTAACACACATATGTACCCTATTACCACTATTCTGAGTACTTCCCTTGAATTGTTCTCAACTCGCTGAGTTGCTGCGTTGACATCATCAGCACACATAAACTATTGGATGCTACATTGCACATGGCAAATTACTAATATCTCAGTTCAAAACACTGTTAATACTTTACTGACTTGGGAAAATATGCTAATTTTTTTTTAAAAAAACTGCTATTTATTGTGCTTTTACCCTGTATCATGTATCATGCTATATGTTTTCTATTCATTCTTATTCAATCTTCACATTAATTTTTGAAGAAAGTACTGTTTCTTATTTTCATTTTATAGATGAAGAAATTGAGACTAAGTGCCATTTGTGTGGCATTTTGAAACCTAATAAAATCATGTAGTGCCATGAAGAGTGCTATGAGACTACTGGACAGTAGTCTCATCTGTTTCTTACATCAGATATAATTATAGGTAGAGAAGAACACAAAGGGGAAAGGAAAACAAAATGTCATTCAAGCATCCCCCACTTCATATGGCATTTTACAAACCTCATTTTATCCTCAGAACAAACTTGTGGGATAGTTATTGACTCTATTTTGCAGGTGAGATCACAGCCTCAAGGTGGTTAAGTCATTTGCCTAAGTGGTTACAGAAGGAGCTAGAATTAGAAGCAGGATTCAAACTCTGATCTGGCTAACTTATAGTCAGTCCATTTTCTTCCAATAAGTTACACTGCTAGTTTTCCCACTGTATACTGCCCAAAAGTTTTCCATTCTTTTCACTCTGAGTGGCTCAATGATATTCTTTATCCTAGTCAACGATGCTTCTTAAAATAAGCTATTAAAAAATGCTAGTTTGTGGAAGAGAATTTACTTTATGGAAGGAAATATTATCAGTAATTCTACTTTTTTGTGGAATAGCTTTGTATTGCTATGTAAATATACTGTTCTCTAAAGAATGTGGAAAAAATACCATCAGGTCTAGAAATTCCACATATTAAAAACAATTATAACACTGAATATGCATTAATTAAGCTGAATGCTTTGAGTAATATAAATTTTTCACTGGTTAAATATCTACATATGTATTTGTATTACTTTTTTGGGTTAATTTATCAAAGTTGAGACATTTTCTAAATTAAAAGTGGGTTCTTTTGAGTATGGATTACTCATAAATTTGCTAGGATCACTTGCATTTTTTCCATTATAATTAACTATATATTTAAGTGGAAAAAAGGAAGTAAGCCTATAATTTAACTGGAACCTTGCAACAAAAATACAAATATAGTAGGAAAAGGAATAAAATTTTTTTTTATTTATTTATTTTTTATTTCATCATATAATGGGGGTACAGATATTGTTAGGGTTACATACATTGCCCCTACCACTCCCCCCCCCCACATGCCAGAGCTCCAAGCGATTTAGAGACAAAAGAAATTTTCTCAATCTTTATTACCAGGTTCCCCAACTCCACTTTTGGTTAGTTAGCTGTGGGCAGAAGTGGTGGTTAGATTAGACCTTGAAGTATTTCCCAGTAAGGTTTTCATTAAGTTTCACAAGTGATATGAGGAATGTTAACTGAAGTCTCCATATGTTTGTTTCTGTATTGAGTTTTCCTTTTTACATGTGCCTTGCCCATACAGACTTGAATCAAAAACCTTTTATCAAAAAATCTATCTCCCTGATTGCATTGTTTCCATAATTAACAGTGGACTTACAGATAGCCATACAGAATGACTGCTACAATAACTTGACTTTAAAAGGAGTATGTACTTTATCAATGGAAGTTTTTGACCAAAAAGCACACTGTGATGAAATCAATCAGCTAAAGTAGGTTAGGTGCCTTCTCACCACCATTGCTACCACCCTTGAAGAAACTTCAATTCACTCCATCACATGCAGTGAGATCTAATTAAAACTACAGTTAAATTCTGGGGTTTTTAAATGAACTTTTTAATTTTTGAATCATTTTACATTTACAGGAAAGGTTGTAACGATAATACAGGAAAATTCCTATATGCCCCATTTCCTTACTGTTAACATCTTATATTAGCATGGTGTTTTGAAACAATCAATGAACCAATATTAATATTTTATTATTAACTAATATCAATACTTTATTCAGCATTTCTTGGTTTTTTACCTAATGTCTTTCTCTGTTCCAGGATCCCATCCACAATAGTACATTAGTCCTCATGTCTCACTAGGCTCCTTTAGACTGTGATCATTTCTCAGATTCTCCTGGCTTTTGATGACTATACATACTAGCTTCCTAGAGCTTCCATAACAAATTAACACAAACTGAGTGGCTTAAAACAACAGAAATTTATTCTCTCATGGTTCTGGAAGCTAAAAGTCTGAAAGCAAAGTATCCAAAGGGGTAAGCCAGCAGTCCCCAGCCTTCTGGCACCAGGGACTGGTTTCATGGAAAACAATTTTCCACGGGGGCGAGGGAGAGGAGCAGGAAGCAGAGTTCTGGCATTGATGGGAGAGATAGGGAGCTGGGAAGCAGCTCTAAGTACAGATGAAGCTTAGCTGATCAACCAGTGCTTGCCTCCTGCTGTGCAGCCTGGTTCCTAAGTTTTATGGGGGAAGGGTTGTGTGGAGCTCAGGGAGTGACATGGGACCCTGTTCCTAACAGGCCATGGCCCCCAGGAGAAATTGTTCCTTGCCTCCTCTGGCAATCCTTGGTATTCCTTGGCTTATAGATGCATCACTCCATCTTCACCTTGCCTTCTGTGGCTGGGTGCCTGTGTCCAAATTTCCCTCTTCTTTTAAGGATACCAGTCTCGGGATTTGGGTTTATCTAACCCAGTGTGATCTCATCTTAATTACATCTACAAAGCCCCAGTCCAAATGATGACGTTACTTACATATGAATAGGCAGGGTGGGGGAGGGGTGGGTGCTGGTGGTGGTGGGGTGTCTTTTAAGGGAACACAATTCAACCCACAACAATGATATTGACATTTTGTGAGGAGTACTATACTGTGATATTCTGTAGGTTGTCCCTCAATTGAGGTTTAGCTGATGTTTTTCTCTTGACTAGAGTTATAGGTTTGGGAGACGAAGATCACAGAGTTAATATGGCATTCTCATCATAGCATATCAAGAGTACATGCTATTAGCACGACTTATCATTGTTTATGCTAACCTCCACCACTGACTGAAGGAGTGTGTGTCAGGCTTCCCACTATAAAGTGACTTTCCTCACTACCACCATACAGTACTCTCTGGAAGGAAGTCACTATGTACAGCCCACCAAATAGGGGTAGAGAGTTATGCTCTACTCTCTTAAGGAGAAAGTATCTTCATAGATTATTTGGAATCTTTCCATATGAGAGATTTGTCTATTCTATTCTCCCCCATTTATTTATTTATTTTGTGTTTTTTTAATTGAACCAAAATGATAGAAAAGCAAAACAGGAGGGCTCCTATTCATAGAACAGAAACTCTTGATTAATTTTTTCCTGTAAACTCTCATTTCAGGTGATTCAGATAAGAACTGAGCTCCACTTCAGTTACGTGCTAGGTATAGAATACTACTTAAAAAAAAAAAGGAGGCAAGAGAAAGGGCATGAAAGAGACCCTTGACTAACACCACCACAAGATAATCAGAATTTTAAAAAATAAACATCATCTAAGAAGTTCAAATCTTCCAGGAAGCAAAACGTTGTTGAGTATGGAATTCTCCGAAGAGGTAGAATATTCACTGCGGACAGTTTTTCCCAGGATAAGAATAAAGCTAGACCTTTTTCTGTAAATCAGTTTGAGAACACATTTCAGAAAACAATACATATTTTTAAATGAGCAGTAGAGAAATCCATTCCACTTACCCAACTGCCCTCAGTAACTTTTTTTTCAAATCTCTACTTTTTGTAAATCAGCCTTGAGAGCTAGTATCCACTGATATGCTATGAACCTTCGTAGAAAGGTTCCTAAATTAAACTTCATGTCACTGAGCAGTTTGCAACAAAAGCCACTGAGAAAATTAGGATCAACTATGATATATTTTCAATGCTAAATATCCGTCTTCCATAATAGCACCTTATGCTAAATTAGTACATTTCAACATACTTTGCAAAGGCAAGTTGATAAAGAGCTACCAGGGCCTGACACAACCCGCTGGATGGGAAGACAGAAAAACATGCTCTAAAACCATCTCTTATTTTAAGGTTTTTATTTTTAATTGACAATAATTGTACATATAACAGGGTACGATGTGATTGATGTTTTGATGTTTGTATATATTGGGGAATGATCAATTCAGGCTAATTAGCATATCTCATCTCAAATATTTATCATTTCTTTGTGGTAAGAACATTTAAAATTCTCTCTTTTAGCTATTTCAAAATATGCAATACTTTATTATTAACTATAGTCACTATGTTGTACAAAAGATATATTGAACTTATTACTTCTAACTGAAATTTTGTATACTTTGATCAATAGCTCCCCAATTTTCCCTGTGACTAATCACTGGAATCCACCATTCGATTCTCTGCTTCTGTGAGTTAGATTTTTTAAAAATCCACATATAGTGAGATCATGCAGTATTTGTCTTTCTGTGTCTGGCTTATTTCATTTAAC
>CAUYPO010131800.1:0-12555 GCA_963574435.1 Cheirogaleus major | reverse complement strand
CTATGTTGAATAGAAGTGGGGATAGTGGGCAGCCTTGCCTGGGACGATATGATACTATATTTAGAAAACCCCAAGAATTCAACTAAGAAACTCCTGGAATTGATAAATGAATTTAGTAAAGTCTCAGGATACAAAATCAACACACAGAAATCAGAGGCATTCATATACGCCAACAACAATCAAATTGAGAACCAAATCAGAGACTCAATACCCTTCACAATAGCAAAAAAGAAAATAAAGTACCTAGGAATATACTTAACCAAGAAGGTAAAAGACCTCTACAGGGAGAACTATGAAACACTGAGGAAGGAAATAGCAGAGGATGTAAACAGATGGAAATTCATACCATGCTCGTGGGTCGGCAGACTCAACATCGTTAAAATGTCTATATTACCCAAACTGATCTACAGATTCAATGCAATACCTTTTAAAATCCCAACATCATTCTTCACAGATATGGAAAAAATAATTTTACACTTCGTTTGGAACAGCTTTCTTTTTTGATGTAGAAAGGTCTTCCTGGCATGTCATTTTGAGAACCAAAGAATGAGTCATCCCTCTCGGAAACTGGCCTATGGAATATAAAGAATTATCTACGTTTTCCATAGTGATTTTCACTCTGCTCTTCTCCTGGGCTAATAGGCAAAGGACATCTGAGAGAGAAAAAGGTGGAGTTGTCAGGTTTGGGGCTTGGATGAATTTCCAGCCTATCCACAGCATGGAAATTCTTGGTTTATTTCAACCAACATAGTGCCTGCCATTATTCACCCCAGCAAGCAGTCCTGCACATCCCCCATCCTGCTTTAGGCTCAATTTCCTAATCTTTTCCTCACATCCTTTCCCCCACTGTATTAACCCCTCCCCCAAAATAATTCCACTTTTACCTCTTACCTTAAGAGAGTGACTTCTTTGAGTGAAAATATTGTTGTGCTTGATCCTTCAGTAGTGTAACTGGAAAACTCCCTTGAGAGTGGCTCCTGAGAGTCTTCTGGAAGGCTTATTAGGGCTTTAGCATCTAGGGAGATATTGAGAGGCTCCTTTGGGTAAAGATATAAGGAGATGAGAGACAACAAATGCACATGTGTTCTGCTGCCATACACAAAGGCATGTCATCTTGGAGTTTATCCATAAAGGATTTGTCTTGAAATTATCACAATGTAGATGGAGCAAATGTTTCTCATTTTTGTAGAAGTATATTCTAACATGAAAATATATTGCCCAAATGTCATAAAGGTTGCTAACTTGAGACAATGCTGGGGAAAAGATAAAGAAAAATTTTATTTTAGTTTGCTCAAAATATGTTGCATGTAACATTCATTTCATGGGAAAAAGACAAATAGACCCATAGAAATGTGTTCAATGATGTGGACAAGGAACATAAGAAATAAAAAATCAAATGACTAACAAATTTGTAAAAATGCTACTCTTCTGTAGCAGTCAGTGTGAAGCAAATTGAAACAAAGTTTAGTAGTTTACCTATCAAACTAAGTAAAATTAAAAAGACTTGTAGTATCTATTGTGGGAAAATGAAAAGGTATGAATTTTTACTGGCTTTTGGGGAAATAATCTGAGAGTATCTATTAGAAATAAAAAATACATGCCATTAGACTAAGCAATCCTGTTTTAGAAATCTTTCGTGGAGAAATAAAAACACCAATAGGTAGACTATCTGTTAATTTCAGCATTGTGTGTAGTTGCCTAAATTAGAAACAATCTTAATGTCTGCTATTAAAGAGGATTAGTTACATTAACAATATTATGATCAAACTATGGAACATTAGGTAGCTATTAAAAAGAATACAATCAATTCCTACATCAATCTGGAAATATTCTGAAATATGTTAGTATTGAAAAAGTAAGCTGTAAAGTCTATACTAGAACAGTTTCACTTAAAAAATAGGAATGTGACTCTGTAAGTTTAGATATATTAGTATTTCTAAATACTTTTATAAAGTTTTATAAATTGAGCATTGAGAAAGTTGTAGAAAAATATGTACCATACTATTAATGTTGATTAGCTTAGAGGGATGAGATTGGTAAAAAGAAGGGGAATATACTAGATTTTAAATTTATATACAACATATATTTTTAAACCTTTTACAATAAGTGTGTATTAATTTCATAAAAATTAATACAGAAAACAGAAAATTGAGAGAGCATACCAGTAGTTTCCAGGGATTGGGGGGAATTTGACTAAAAGGGACAACATAAGGGAATTTTTTAGCTGGTGGAACTGTTCTTTATCCTGATTGTGATGGTATAAATGACATAAATCTATACATGTGTCAAAATTCATAGAATTTTACACCAAAAACCACATTTTCTTGTAGTATGCAAGTTTGAAAGAAATTTTAAATATTAATGAAGAAAAAACTGTGAAGTTTTTAAAATACTGAAAAATGGGTAAACAAAGTCCTACGAAATCTGCTAATTAAAGGCTAACCTGAGATGAATTTTTAAAGAGAAAACTGGCCATAATTTTGAAAACTTTATGGTTATTTTCCCATTTGAGCCTATTTAGTCATTGATGATCAACAGAATAAGTCAATAGGATAGGTCAATAGGTATTATTATTCATCCTGTTTTATAATTAGCAAAACTAAAATTTAGGAGAATTTAACCAGAACTACACAGCTAAGAGGATTTCACATTGAAATCCAAACTTTGAAAGAAAAGAAGTTAAGATTTCTAAAAGTAAAATATGTACAAGATACAACTGCAGTCCCCAGCCCCTGGGCCATGGGGACCCATACTGGTCTGTAGTCTGTTCGGAGCCTGTCCGCACAGCAGGAAGTGAGCAGCTGAGGTGAGGTGAGGTGAGGTGCAGTGAGGTGAGGAGGTGAGCAGCTGAGGAGGTGAGCAAGCAAAACTTCATCTCTATTTACAGCAGCTTCCCATCGCTCATCACCACATAAGCTCTGCCTCCTGTCAGATCAGCAATGGCATTAGATTCTCATAGGAGTGCAAACCCTACTGTAAACTGTGCATGTGAGGGACCTAGGTTGTGTGCACCTTATGAGAATCTAGTGCCTGATGAGCTGAGGTGGAGCTGAGGTGGTGATGATAGTGCTGGGGAACAGCTGCAAATACAGATTATCATTAGCAGAGATATTTGACTGCACAATAAATATAATATGCTCGAATCATCACGAAACTCTCCCCATGCCCCATCCCCCCAGTCTGTGGAAAAATTGTTTTCCATGAAACTGGTCTCTGTTGCCAAAAAGATTGGGGACCATTTCTTCCGAGATCAGACGAGATCGGGCACTTTCAGGCTGGTATGGCCGTAGACCCATTTCTTTGAATTAACTGTAAGGCAGTAGTGAAAAAAAAAACCCAGCAAGATTTGAGATAGAAATATGCTCCTGTACAGTAAGTAAGAGTAATAAAACAGACCTTAGACATAATACTTGTGGCCTGCACTGATCCAGCCACTCCTGGAGGCTCGATGACTATAGTGATCCCAAGTTACCATAATCATCTAGTTCAATCTAGAATGCTGAAAATAAGGTAATGTAATACATTTACAAAGAATCTTAATTCAACTCTGCAAAATAACTTGACCTCCACTCTTATAAAGGAGCTTTTAATGAAAGTAGGGGATAAAGGGTCAATAGTAAGTGATTTAACAAGGGATCATCATAATTTTGAAAAGTATAATAAATTTGAAATCTGGTAGCACTATATTCATATCTTATGACAATGTTGAACTCTGTGTTTTTATGGCAATAGGAGTTAAGTGGCACAATAGATCAGAGTTGTGTATTTAAGGCTGACAGTTTGCGTTCTAATTCATGGACACGGGTATATCTAGTATGAATATTAAATATCTGTTTGCCTTCTAAGTGATCATAATTCAAGACAGCACATTTTAAATATAAACTGTTTTACAAGAGTAGAATAGAAATTCACTACTGACTTCATTCAACTAGTTTTATTTTTTTTTTTAACATTTTCTCTGCTTTTGTTACTTTTTCAGCGTCAAATGCCATCTTTCATTTCTTGCCTCATATGTGTAAATCATGTCCATCCTTTCTCAGCTCAGTTGAAATCCTATGTCTTTCATGTAAACATCTTTGGAAATAATTCTCTTTATTTTCTGAAATCTTACTATACTTAGTATAGGTTTATAAGAATTAATTTCATCTCTCCAAATAACTTATAAGTGCAAAGACTATATTATGCTTCTTTTTGTATTTCCCTAGCATCCTTTGATTCAATCAAGTAGATATTGATTACCCTTTCTATTCAAGACACCATGCTACCTGGTAAGGGAGATACCACTATGACCTAAAGCTGGTCCCTAATCTTAAAGAACTTAGACCATCTAGTAAAACAGATTAAATGATCTACATGTGACTGCAATACTGAACATTACTTGGTATAGAGTAATGAACAAAAGAGACAAAAAGATACTATAGTGTTGCTGCAACAGGTACAAGACATTTCTTTCAGGGGTCCTCAAACTTTTTAAACAGGGGGCCAGTTCACTGTCCCTCAGACCATTGGAGAGTGCGGCGCATATTCCACACATGCGCACTGTGGGCCCGGGACGAGTCAGCTGCTAAGCAGGATGGGCAGCAGCGGCAAAAACACCCGGTGGGCCGGATAAATGTCCTTGGTGGGCTGCATGTGGCCCGAGGGCTGTAGTTTGAGGACGCCTGTAGCTGATCTTTGAAATAGTCAATGAAACTATTCTCCTTATTTGGTTGCTTATTCTAGAATTTTTTTCATTAACACTAATAAGTTAGATTATATATAACTTCTTTTCCTAGGAAAGAGTTTACTGAAAAATGCCAATTTTTATTCACATTTACATGATTTTTTTCCACATTGTAGTTCTGTTTGTATCATGTTTTGAGGGCCTACATATTGTTTTCTGTAATAGCTGTACTGATTTACATCCCCACCAACACTGTGCAAAATTTCCTCTTACTTCATCTTTGCCAACACATATTATGTTTTGTCTTTTGCTAATAGCCTTTCTAATATATGTAAGGTGATATGTCATTGTAGTTTTAATTTGCATTTCCCTGTTGATTAGTGATGTTGAAGCATTTTTTTATATACCTGTTGGCCTTTTGTATGTCTTCTTTTGAGAAATGTCTCTTCAGGTCTTTTGACTATTTTTCAGTCTGATTATTTGTTTCCTTGCTATTGAGTTGTCTGTATATCTCATATATTTTGGATATTAACCCTTATCAGATATATAGTTTACAAATATTTTCTCTTATTCCATAGGTTGTTCCTTTACTCTGTTGATTATTTCTTTTGTTATGCCGAAGCTTTTTGTTTTTATGTAATCCCATTTGTCTATTTTTGCTTTTGTTGCCTGTGGTTTGGGGATCATATTCAAAAAGTTATTGCCCAGACCAATGGCATGGAGCTTTCCCCCTATGTTTTATTTTAGTAGTTTCATAGTTTCAGGTCTTACATTTAATTCTTTAATCAATTTTGAGTTGATTTTTGTATGTGATGTGAGATAAAGGTTTAATTTTATTCTTCTGCATGTGAATATTCAGTTTAGTCAACACCATTTATTGAAGTGACTGTCCTTTCCACATTGTAAGTTCTTGGTGCCTTTGTCAAAAATCAGTTGATTATAAATGCCTGGGTTTATTTGTGGGCTTTCTATTCTATTCCATTGGTCTATGTATCTTTTTTAAAAATGTCAGTACTATGTTGTTTTGGCTACTATAGTTTTGTAGTATATGTTGAAGTCAAGTAGTGTGATATCTCCAGCCTTGTTCTTTTCGCTCAAGATTGCTTTGGTTATATGAATTCTTTTGTGTTTCCATATGAATTTCAGGATTGTTTTTCCTATTTCTGTGAAGAATGTAATGTAACTGGTATTTTGATAGAGATTGCATTGAAGCTGTAGATTGCTTTGGGTAGTATGGACATTTTAACAATATTAATTCTTCCAATCTGTGAACACAGGATGACTTTCCATTTATCTGTGTCTTCTTCATTTTCATTCACAATGTTTTATAGTTTTTAGTGTAGAGATCTTTCATCTCCTTGGTTAAATTTATTCCTAAGTATTTTATTTACTTACTTGTAGCTGATATAAATGGAATTATTTTCTTGATTTCTTTTTTAGATAGATCATGTTAATGTATAGAAACACTATTGATTTTGTATATTGATTTCATATCCTGTAACTTTACTGAATTTATTTATTAGTTCTAACAGTTTTTTTGGTGGGATCTTTAGGATTTTCTATAAATAAGATTATGTCATCTATAAACAGGGACAATTTAACTTCCTTCTTTCTTTTCAACTTGTATGCATTTTATTTCTCTCTTGCTTAATTGCTCTAGCTAGGACCTCTAGTACTATATTGAACAAAAGTGGCAAGAGTGGGCAACCTTGTCTTATTCTGGATCTTAGAGGAAAAGCTTTCAACTTTTCCTTGTTGAATGTAATGTTAGTTGTGAGTTTGTCATATATGGCCTTTATTGTGTTGAGGTACATTCCTCCTATACCTAATTTGTTGAGAGTTTTATTTACGAAAGAATGTTGAATTTTTGTCAAATTCTTTTTCTGCATAATTGAAATGGTCATATAGTTTTTGTTTCTAATTCTGTTTATGCGGTGAATCACACTTACTGATTTATGTATGTTGAACTATCCTTACATCTCTGGGATGAATCCCACTTGATCATGTGAATAATCTTTTTGATGTGTTATTGAATTTGATTTGCTAGTGCTTTGTTGATAATTTTTACATCTTTGTTCATCAGGAATATTGGCCTGTAGTTTTTTAGTTTTTTTTTGTTTTTGTTTTTTGTTTTGGTAGTGTTCTTGTTTGGATTTGGTATCAGGGTAATGTTGGCCTCATAAAATTAGTTTAGAGTGTTCCCTAATTTTCAATTATTTAGAAGAGTTTAAGATGAATTGGTTTTATTTCTTTAAACATTTGATAGAATTCAGCAGTGAAGTCATCAGGTCCTGAATTTTCTTTGATGGGAGGCTTTTTATTATTGATTGAATCTCTTTATTTTTCATTCATTTGTTAAGGTTTCTATTTCTTCATGATTCAGTCTATGCTTGTATATTTCTAGGAATTTATCCATTGCTTTTAGGTTATCCAGTTTGTTGACATATAATTGTTCACAATAGTCTCTTATGATCTCTTATTTATTTCTGTTGTATCAGTAGTGATGTCTCTTTTTTATCTCTGATTTTATTTGAGTTTTCTCTTTTTTTCTTTTAGTCTAGCTAAAGGTTTATCAATATTGTTTACCTTTTCAAAAAAGCTTTTATTTTTGTTAATATTTTCTATTGTTTTTCTTGTCTTCATTTTATTTGTTTCTGCTCTGATCTTTACTATTTCCTTTCTTCTACTAACTTTGAGCCTAGTTTGTTCTTGGTTTTCTAGTTCCCAAGGTGCAGCATTGGGTTGTTTAGTTTAGCTCTTTCTTCTTTTTTTGATGTAGGTGTTTATTGCTATTAACTTTCCTCTTAGAACTGCTTTTGCTATATGCCATAGGTATATTGTGTTTGCAGTTTAATTAGTCTCAACAATCTTTAAATTTCCATTGACTATTGGTTTTTCAGGAGCATGTTGTTTAATTTCCATTTATTTGTGAATTTTTTGAAGTTTTTGCTGTTATTAATTTCTACTTTTATATTATTATGTTCAGAAAAGATAATTGATATGATTTCAATTTTCTCTTTTGAAATTTTATTTTATCTTTTTTATTTATTTTTATTTCAATAGATTTAGAGGGTACAAATGGTTTTTTGATACATGGATGAATTATATAGTGGTGAAGTCAGGACTTTTAGTGTACCCATGACATTGTACCCCATAGGTAATTCTTAAAAAGATTATAATGAGTACATAATAGTCATATATATTTATAGGGTACATGTGATATTTTAATATAGACATTGAATGTGAATTAATAAAATCAGAGTAGTTGGGGTATCCATCACCTCAGGCATTTATCATTTGTTTGTGTTGGGAACATTCTAATTCCACTCTTTTAGTTATTTTAAAGTATACTCTAAACTTGTTGATTATAGGCACTTTGTTGTGCTATCAAATATTGTTCATTCTATCTAATTATCTAACTATATTTTTGTACCCATTAACTATTCTTACTTCCCCCACAACCCTGCTACCCCTCCTAGCCTCTAGTAACCATCATTCTGCTCTCTGTCTCCATGAGATCAATTGTTTTTAATATATGACTCCCACATATGAGTGAGAACATGTGAGATTTGTCTTTCTGTGCTTGGCTTATGTCACCTAACATAATGTTCTCCAGTTCCATCCATGTAGTTGCAAATGGCAGGATTTCATTCTTTCTGCGGCTATATAATATTCCATTGTATATATGTGCCACAATTTTGTATCCATTTATCTGTTAATGGACACTTAGGTTGATTCCAAATCTTGGCTATTGTGAATAGTGCTGCGATAAACATGAGAGTACAGGTAGACTTATCTTATGGACTGATATATGATCAGTTCTAGAGAATTTTTAACTGAGAAGAATGTATATTCTGCAGTTGTTGGATGTAATTTTCTATATATGTCTGTTATGTCCATTTTATTTAGAGTGTAGCTTAAGTCTGATGTTTCCTTCTTAATTTTCTTCTTGAATGATCTGTTCATTACTGAAAGTAGAGTGTTGAAGTCCCTTAGTATTACTGTACTGGGGTCTATCTCCCTCTTCAAAAAAAGTCCTTTAAGAATGCTGTTTGCTACCATCCCATGAACCATATAAAGTAACTCTTCATTGACATCTTCGGAAACCATTCTAAACCACATTTTGGCTTGATCAGATGTCCTAATAATGAATTCAGAAGTTTCATGACTAGGCTGGAAGGAGCATGATGGTGGAATGGGAGCTAATAGAAAGCCCCTGTTCTTTCCAATATCCTACCTGCAAAACAATTTAGTCTTTGTTAAAAATATTTTAGAACTCTAATAGTTCTATTTCTTCTGAGAAATGTAAAACCAAAATTACAATTCCTGAAGAAAGAAAGAGAAAATCTATCATAATTACATCAAAATAATCATATAATTAGATTATGTACACTCTTGTCCTGACCACCTCTGGATCCTAAATGCTTATAGCTCATTACTACTTCTTCATGCATATCACTGCTTTGAATCAAATACAGTCATCATACCTGCTCTGGCTAGTAGGCTTGACTATGAATTCAATAGGCATTCTTCTGCCAGTCACTCTGCAGCATGCCCTGTGTCTGACTTCTCACTTCTAGGATATTGATGGAACCTTGAATGCTCTTAAGCATAGCAACTGGTCTTGGCCCTGCTGAGGTTGATTTGGGTATCCATTGCTTTATTAAATAACCATAAGTTCTGATTAGCATGTGAGTTGGATTTTATTAGGTCCCATCAATGACTTATAATTATTCTAAAGGTGAAGAAATAATTTTCCCAATTAAAAAAATCTATAAGCAGGCACTTAAGAAAAAAAAAAGATAAGATCAGTTGAATACAAATTTCAAATTTGTCCAAAATGACCCTTTCAAAAGATCTTGCTTAAGATAAATTTTAAATAATTATTTTTATTTGTTATTAAATTGGAATATATACCATTGTTCTCAAAATGACAAGAATATGTATCACATTGCCATGAATGGGTGGAGGGAATTCTATATTGATAGGAGAGAAAGAAAGCTGGGAAAGTTTAAAGAGGGCCTGAGTTGTCTTAGATGAGTTGGTGTTGGAGAGGAAAACCAAGGAGAAAATGCATAAACACAGAGAGACACGATAGAGCAAGGGACTACAATGAGTGTAAAGGATAAGGTACAGCAAAAGATTTTAGAGGATCTTGTTTGCCATGCTTAAAAGTGTGTCATAATGATGGTGTCCAAAATCACCAGCTTTATCTGTGAATTGCAGCAAAGATGCTCATTCAAGTCCCTGGACCATCAAGGATGAATTGAACAATGGAAAAGATCTCCCCCCTCACCAAGTCCAGCCCTATTGCTTTAATCTAAGCAAGATGATCTTGACAAATACTTGCTTTTGGAAAGAAAGAATATTTCATAAACAAATACAAGACTATCTTTATTTTAGGTGGTTCATTAAGTAAGGACAATCCTGCTAACATTTTATGCATATGTTCTTATATTTGTATTACTATACATTTTGTTCCACTTCACCTTTGCAGAATGATGCATTTTTATTTCCTCTATTGGCAGGATTATTTAGTCATGCAAAATCCTTTGCTTTTGAGTATGGCTTTATTCCTGATTGTGCCGTTAAAGTTCAGCCAGATGGAATTCATCCAAGCCCTTATTTCTGTCAGACATTTGAACAGCTGGGATTCTGTGGTTTCTAAGTTTGAAGCAAAGGATCTGCAGAGCTCTTGTCAGCAAGGGCTATGTGCTTTCATGATCTCTCTTAGTAGCTTTATATTGACACAGTTTCATTTGGAAAAAAACTAACATCTGTAGTTTGTGCCAGGTTGAAAGAGACAGTGAGAAGGAATTGCATCTAATATCTGGCTTTTAACATTGCAGGACATTTGTGACTTTACTAAATCCATTTTAGAAAATTATAATTATGTCATTACTCCATCTTATGAAGTATTTGGCATGAAACATAGATTTAAATAATTCTGGGATGGAACTACTTTTTGGAGGGGGTTAAGATTCACCATGTTTAACTTAGATTGCTAAGTAGAAGATAATTATGACAAGTTGGTGTTAGTATAGCATGTGGGATTTATCTGAAGGATTTAGTGGGTTTCAAAAATTTTAAGCTGTTTTTTAACACTACTAAAAAAATAATGAAGTTGTTATTTTAAATTTTGAAAGTAGATATCAGTGGGATTTAAACAAAACTCTCTCTTCCCTATTCTGATTTTTCAATCACTTAACATAGTATTCATGAAAACTAACTTTAAAAGTTTTGCCAAAAATAAAATTCAAATTGTTGCATGTTGTTCTCGTGGGGCAAGTCTAAACAAATGCTATGCTCAGATTGGGGCTATTAGGACTATTTGATGCAAATAAAGCTACATAAAATAAGAAGGACCTTTAAAAATCCAAAAATATTGGATAATAAGATTTTTGGAGTAAACAGTTGTAATAACAAGAAAGCAGGATTTTCATAGTAATGTAATTCTGCCTGGAAGTGAAGTTGGAAAATTTGAAGATTGAGAGCCTTTGAATAATACAATAACATGACATCTGAGTCACATATGGTAGCATTTTATTTGGACAGCTCATTAGTTGCAAATTGAAACTCTTTAAAAAGTTATACAATGTTAAGCTTTAACACAGTAACATGGAAATGGCTCTAAGTATAACTTACAAAGTTCTGTCAATAATTATTTTTATTACAGCTAATAATTAGAAAATTATTACAGTCTTGACAAAAATATTAGAGTTGGAAGGGACACTTAGAATCATATGATCTAAATTCAGTCTTTTTAATTAATTGAAACATAATTTATGTACAATAAAACACAGATCATAAGTATTAAGTTCAATCAAACTTGACAGTTGTCGACACAATATGGAAACAGAACTCCCATTAAAGTATTGAACATTAGGTACAGTGGCACACGCCTGTAGTCCCAGCTATGTGGGAGGCTAAGGCAGGAGGATTGATTTAGCTGAAGAGTTGGAAGCCAGCCTGGGCAACGTAGTGAGACCTTGTCTCAATTTTTAAAAATATTGAAACTTTTTGCCTCTTCAAAAAGTTTTCCCATGGCACAGTCAATATTGACACACCCTCTCACTCAGAGGCAATCTTTGTTCTAATTTCTATTCTCTTATCTTAGTCTTGCCTGATCTAGAACTTCATATAAATTAAATGATATCTTATGTACACTTGTGTGTCTGGCTTCTTTACTTCAACATAATATATTTGAGATCCACTCATGTTGTTTTGTATATCAGTACTACTTTATTATTTAAATACAACATAATTTGTTTATCACCTGTTTGTTTCCATTTTGGGACTGTTATGTACATTCTTTACAAGTCTTTTTGTGGACACATGTTTTCATTTCTCCTGAGTAAATACCAAGGAGTGGAATTGCTAAGTCATAAAGAGGCTGTTTATTTAACTTTATGAAAAACTGCCAAACTAACTTCCAAAATGGTAATAAAATTTTTCACTCCCAGTAGTAATTTAGGAACATTCTACCTGCTTCATTTTGTTGACAACACTTGACAATGTCATTTTCATACTTTGTTCCCCATTCTAGTGGGTTTAAAGTGGTAAATCATTAGATTAAATTTGCACTTCCCTGATCACTATAGTGACACTGAACATCTTTTTATCTGCTCATTGACCACTTGCATGTCTTCTTTTGTGAACTATTTATTCTGGCATTTTGTCCATTTTTATTGAGTTGTTTTCTATTGATTGTGGATTTGTAGGAGTTCTTTTTATTTTATTTTATTTATTTATTTTTTTATTTCAGCATATTATGGGGGTACAAATATTATGGTTACGTACATTGCCCATGCCCCCCCTCCCGCCTCGAGGCAGAGCCTCAGGCATGACCATCCCCCAAACGTTGCACATCTCACTCATTATGTTTGTATATA
>CAUYPO010131797.1:0-50657 GCA_963574435.1 Cheirogaleus major | reverse complement strand
AGCAGAAGACTCTAAGACTGCCAACAAAATGAAAGCTGCATTTAAAAGAAAATACCAAGAGTCCTACTTAAATTACAGGTTTAATTTGCAACAGGTGATTCACTTCTCCACACCCACTTTGTATGATATGTGGCGACCGGCTACCCAATGAAGCCATGGCACCTTCAAAACTGCTTTGCTACATGGAGACCAAGCACTCTGCATTAAAAGACAAACCTTTGGAGTTTTTCAAAAGAAAAAAAAAAAGACATGAACATGAAGAACAGAAGCAGTTATTGAAGGCCACCGCTTCATCAAGTATGTCTGCACTGAGAACATCTGCACTGTGTCATCCATAGAGAAATGCTGGCAGGCTAAAAAATGTCACCTGAACTAAACAACGTTTTGCAGGATGTGATTAAAGTTATCAACCACGTTAAAGTACACGCCCTTAACTCCTATCTGTTCGCACAGCTCAGTAAGGAGATGGACACAGAGCACACAAGTCTTCTCTTATACACAGAAGTGAGATGGCTTCTAAAGGTGGATCACTGGCCGTTTCTGAGTTATAAGAGCTGCTCTAGAGATTTCTTTTACAAAAACAGTTACCTCTGGCAGCACAAGTCAGTGACACACAATGGGTCGCAAAACTTGCTTGTGTGACATACTCAACCTGCTCAACAAAATCTGTCACTTCAGGGGAGAATGACAACTGTGTTCAAGTCACCAGACAAAGTGGCTGCATTCAAAGCCAAACTGGAATTATGGGAGCGACGACTGAACATTGGGATTTTTGACATGTTTCAAACATTAGCAGAGATTTGAGAAGAGACAGAGCCAGGGCCTTCTTTCTCCCAGCTGGTGCATGATCACCTATCTCAGCTTTCAAAAAAGTTTGAGCACTACTTCTCAACCACAAAAGACTCCCAAACTGGGAAGGAATGGATCCATGACCCATTTGTGAATAAGCTAGTTGAATTGACTTTGTCTGTGTTAGGATCAACTACTTAGGATCTCAAATGATGGTGGCCTTAAAAGTATGTTTGAGACAACTTCAAATCTTCATATGTTCTGGATTAAAGTCAAGGCAGAATATCCTGAGATTGCTATAAAAGCACTGAAAAGCCTGCTTCCATTTCCAATGTCCTATCTTTGTGAAGCAGGGTTTTCTGCAGTGATAGCAACCAAAATAAGATGGACTGGACATAAGCAACACACTTGTGGTGTCACTGTCTCCCATCACCCCGACATGGGACTGTCTAGTTGTAGGAAAACAAGCTCAGGGCTCCTACTGATTCTACATTATGGTGAGTTGTATAATTATTTCATTATATATTATAATGTAATTGTAACAGAAATAAAGTGTACAATAAATATAATGCACTTGAATCATCCCAAAACCATTCCCGCCCCCCATCCGTGTAAAAGTTGTGTTCCATGAAACCGGTCCCTGTTGCCAAAAAGGTCAGGGACTCCTGTTCTAGAGGCCAATATTTTTGTTATATATGGAACTGAAATTAGAATATTTGAAGAATGGAAAACATTTTATTTAGTAATATAAGAGCAAAATGAATGAAATTGAAACAGTTTTCCAAAAAAAACCTTTTTTTTTTTTTTTTTTAATGACAGGGTCTCACTCTGTGGCCCAGGTTGATCCGCCTCAGCCTCCCAAAGTGCTGGGATTACAGGTGTGAGCCACCTCACCCAGCCTGATTTTCAACGTTTTGAAAATAACCAGTGGGCTCACATTTCAAACAAAGAATTTGAAATAGTGGTCTATACTCTTAGCCCTAATACTTGCCTTTCACTTGTCCCTCAACTGCAATGTAAAGCATGTGCCTGTTCTGCATACCTTCAACTTTTACCTCCCCTCCTTTCTGTCTCTGTCTCTCTTCATAAACTACTGATAGTGCTCAATGGCCAAATCCAACGGCCTTGATACTATTTGACTTACTCTAGCAGGGACACTGCCTGCCAGTTCCTCACATGGGATTCAAAACTTTAACCCTGTTGTGACTTTTCTCCTCCCCAAAGCTTTATTAGTTGCCCTTTCTGTAGCTGCCTGCTTTTGGAGACTGGTGATCTAGGGTCCTCCCCTCAGCCCCATCTCATCTACCTACAGCCTCTTGGAAATGTCTCAAGCTTCACTTATTCACCTCTAAGTTCAGTCTTTACAAACCCTGATGCACCATGGCTCCTTCCCTACCCACCGAGGGGAGCCCACACTCCTGGATGTGGGACAGATGCTCTACTGTAAAGGCACGTGATGCACATGTGATGTTCTATTCATCTCTGTGTTCCCATTACCCAGCCAGGTGCAGACTCAGACCTTAATCAAAGCTTGTGGAAAGGATGGATTCCTAACTTTAGTCCAAAACTTTTTTGAGGAACCTCTTTCAACACCTCTACCCCCTCCACTTCCTAGAACTCTTGCCCTACCCTAGGCCACATCCTCCACAGGATTCTGAGCCTCCTTTATTTATTCTATCTTCAGTCTGGACTGAGAGCATGCCCACTCCTTTCCTGTTCATCTAATCCCTCTGCCCAACCCAATCTTGTCCCCTATATTGGCAGAAAGCTCCCCAGGGGATGGGCGTGTGTGTGTGGAAATAATTGCTACTTCTATCCACAGACCCTGATACACAATCTTGGCTATGTGATGTTGAGTCAATGAAGTTTGCTGATGACCCATGCCAAATTCTCCTATTCTTCCCCTTCTATCTTTATACCACTTTATACTTTGCACATGATGAGATTGCCAGGGTCTATTGGAGTCCGCCCTCCCTCAGCATGTCCTCAAAGAACTCAATCTCCATTTTGTCTCCAACACTCAGCCCATTTTCTTATACATAGCAAGTATTCAGAAATGTGCACTCAGACACTGACCCTGCCCTCAAGCTTACAATTTAGAAGGAGAAATAAATATGCATATTATTCTAGAGTACATGGTAAAGGATGTAAACACAGATAAAGTGTCTTGTGCATCTTGTGGCCTGCAAACATGTTTTCTATAAATACTTATGGAATCTCTGGATGAACAATTCTAGTGGTCTACAGAAAGATATAATTTTCACTTTGAGTATGGGTTGGCTTTTGAACAGAGCTCTGAAGCATATGTAGGACTTTGGCAGAAAAGGAGATGGAGGAATAAAAGGAATGTATTCTAGGTTGAGAGAAATTCCCCACTTGTTTGGGGAATTGGAGAGAGCAGACTGGAAAGGAAGGTTGCAAAAGGTGGAAGAAGGTCTTGGATATTACACCAGGAGAGTAAACTTCATTTGTCAGTAAATACAAATTTTTGAGTTTTTGAGCAGGAATATGACAATCAGAGCTTTACTTTAGGGAGATTCATCTGGAAGTCCATAGCTGTATTCCTGACACTCCCTGGTATATAGTAGACCTTCATAAATATTTTGAATATTTAGAACCACATTAGGAGTTGTCATTTATTGATGTAGATTTGTATGGAAATAAAACCATTTGGATCTGGATCTGAGATATATATATTTAAAATTTTTTATTTCTATTTATTTATTTTGAGGCAGGGTCTTGCTCTGTTGCCTGGTCATTAGGGCAGTGGCGTCATAGCTCACTGCACTCTCAAATGCCTGGGCTCACGTAGTCATCCTACCTCAGCCCCCCAAAGTACTTAGTATTACAGGCGTGAGCTCAGCCCAGGAGCTGGTATTTTCTAGTTGACAAATATGCACATAACTTCACACTTCACCTTTCTCTCATACGCTCAGCATTCCTGTTCCACTTATTATCACCCCCACTGTGATAACTCCTATAACATAGGAAACAAAAATCCACCTTCCTGTATTTCCCCCATTATTTGAATGCTTCCCTAGAATAGAAAGTCATCTAATCTAGCCCTCTTTCACATGACAATTTGTCAAAATTTGTGTACAGTCACTATGTACACAAAAAAAGGTTTCTCTTTTCCAGGATAAATATCCCCAGCCCCTTCAATTATGTGATCTATCTATCACCATCCTAGTCATGTCTCTGGAATTAGCCAAGTGTAGCAGTGTCCCTTAAAAACATGACATCAGTACTGAGCAATGAGTCCAGAAATGTCTGGAAGTAATCTATTTCTCTGTCATCTACTCTGTCCTTATCTACTCAACTGATCATCTGCTACATAACACTACCTTATCTATGTATGGTACATTATAATTTTTTAAAAAATATACTTCAGGCACATTTTCTTTTTCCACATCTCTCACTTCTATCCCTTCCTAGTTCCATCCCTCATCACCCCAGGCCTGAATCCTGTGTCTTCTTTTTTAGTTTCTTTGCCTCCTGATGCCAGACCTTGTCCTCCTTGTGCCATGTTGTCATATGCAAGTTAGCAAACACTCATTGAGCATCTGGTGTGCATGCCCTGTGATCATGCTTCAGAGGATGTTCCTGAATAGGACACGGCCTGACCCATAAACTATGGGGGAACAGTGTTCATCCAACTATAACACCACAACAATGTGTAGGGGGTGGCAATGCAGCATGGATGTATCTTCAGGACTGAGGATGGAGAAGGGCATTCCAGAATAGGTTTATGGAGATGGCATTTGACTAAGCTTTTACAAATTGGTGGAATTAGAACAGGAGTTTTCCAGGCTAAGCATGACAGGCCTAAATGTACACTGATTTAGAGAACCCCTGAACAGAGCTCTAGATGTGTAACAGGATGAATGGTACTAAATGACCTCAAAAAGAAGATTAGAGCAAGTAAAATGAAGGACCTTGAGGGCCATGCTTGGGCGGCTGTTCTCATGATAGAGGGCTACTGCATTTGGTCAAGCTCCCAAAGGCATTTCCAGAAAACACCACTAGTAGCAGTTCCAGTGGAAGACGACATAAAAGTCGGCATTTGGACAAGGAGTTCAACCAATAAGCTCTTGGAGAGGCAGCTGGCAAGCAGACCAGGAGTCCCCCCATCCCTGGCAGTGCAACCTTGGGTGGGTCATTAACTTGTGGGCTCCTCGTCTGAAATATGGAAAAAGTGTCCCCTGGCAGGGTTCTGGTGAGGATTAAAGTAGATAATAGGTATAAATCTGGCCTCGCTGTAAGAAGTCACTAGCTTACAACTGGGTTGAGTAGAGGCCGGGCACCGGCAACCGCGCAGGCAGCGCCCGAGCGTGCGCGAGCAGCGCTGAGCAGGCCTTAAACCGCCCTCCGCAGATCCCCGGGCTGGCGGCCAGGTGGCGGGGGGCGGGCAGCGGACGAAGGGGCAGTCAGGGATTGGTTAAACTCGGGAGGAGGGTGGGGCCCTGGCTCGGGCAAGAGGCGGGACTGCAGGATCCTTGGCCCTCGCTGCTGGCCTCGCCCCCTTTCTGGAATGCCAGCCGCAGCCTGAGGGCCGGGTCGCTAGTGTGCTCCCGCGCCGCCCAGCCTGTCCGCAGCGCGCGGGGCGAGCGGCACGGGAGCGGGACCCGCCGCCCGAGGAGCCGCGCGCGCCGCCAGCCCTTTCCTCCTTCCCCGCCGCGGTCCCGCGGCCCGGAAGCGGGGTCAGTGGGCCGCTGAGCGGCCACCGCGCGGTATCAAGGACCCAGTCGGCGACCGGTGAGGGGACCGACGAGCCGGGAGGGCCAGGGTGGCGCAGGACAGCGGTCCTGAACTGGGGCCAGGCTGTCCCCGCGCCGCTGGCTACTGTCTGCCGCGGTCGGGAACGCAGCCCGGGCAGCGCGTGACGCGAAGACGCGGCGGAGCGAGCCATTGGCCGGGACACGGCCTGGCCGCGCGGCCCGCTCCTCCCAGCCCTTGCCCTCCGCCTGTCCTCGCTGGCCCTCCCCGGGTGACCTTCGGGGCTGGCGGCTCCAAGACGCTGGACCGGATGCAAGGGCAGCGCCAGGCACCGGCTCAGCGTTCCATGTCCCCCACTTCCCACCACGGTTTTGGTGTCCTGTTTGGCCGCTAGGTGGGCTGGCGCCGCGGGCGAGGGACGGCGTGGGCCCCGCGCGAGAAGAGGTCGCCCACGGGAGTCTGCCCAGAAGCTCCTCCCGCGCGCTGACCGAGGCGCTCCAGGATTGGCTGCGCTGTGGGGGAAGCGGGCCTGGAGGTCGACCCGCTCAGGTGCGATAGTACTCATCCGCGAGGAGTAGGGTTCAGCTCCTATTAAGTACCAGGCACCAAGTATTAAAATGAGTACTCGGCTTCCCCTTACTCTTACAGCTCACAGTCGCGAAAGCGGGGCTGCGGAAGGCCCGTGCAGCGTAAGGAGGGAAAAGGGCTTGCAGGCAGTGTAGTATGCTGGGAGTTGGGGACAGGAGTGAGGCCCCTTATTCAGAGTCGCTCTAAAGGATTGTCCTGAGGAGAGTAAATCTTAAGCACTTGGCAACCGCAGTTCTCAAACTTACCAATATTTTGACCTCTCTTTTCATATGAAACATTATATAACATTATATAGCTTCCTTTACTAGAGTTTTCCCAGGCAAGAGGACACCCTCAGTCTCCTGTCCAAGGTCAGACACCTAGTGATGGGAAGAACCAGAATTTGGATGCTTGCCTCTCTGGTTCCTCTAAACAGATGGCAGTTTGACTCTGTAAAGCAAAGCAGAGTATTTGCAGTTTACGCAGTAGGTAGAGCTATGGAAGATAAGGTGACTATAGAGAGAGGCCTTCTCTTCCAGGAACCTTACATTTGGGAGAACTGGATTCTGGACTAATATGCCATTTTAGAAATGCATTGTGTATGACTGATGAATGAGTGGTCAGTTAGGAAAAAAAAGCATTGAGTACCTATGTGTATCCAACTTCCTGCTAGGCCCAAGGAGGGTGCAAAAGACCCTAACGTCCTTTTTATCCCTGATCTGGAATGCTCTAGCCACTGAGTTTTACCCATGTGTCAAAGGGACAGAGGATAAACTCCATGTATGTTCTCTCCCAACCTACATCCATACTTCACAGGAAAATATTTGTGAAACCAAAACTTCCAAAAGAATGATCAGAGTTGAGCCCATGGGGTGGGAGCGAGCTGTCCTATTTCCACCAGCTCCTTAAACGTGTCAGACTGGATCTGAAGCTGGAGGAAGCAACTTCTTTTGAAGTACTGGACCTTGTTTCTGCTATGGGGGAGAAGCAAGGAGTGTTTATTCTGGTGCTTTGAATTCCATTCCCCATCCTCATCTCCTAGAATAGGGCTTAAATCTTTCCAGAGTGTATGGGAATCAGTGTTTCCTGTTACTTTTTTTTTTTTTTTAGATTCTGTCTTAGACAGAATCTCGCTCTGTTGCCTGGGCTGGAATGCAGTGGTGCCATCACAGCTCACTGCAACATCAAACTCTGGGCTCAAGTGATCTCCTGCCTCAGCCTCCCGAGTAGCTGGGACTATCAGTGCGCACCACTGTGCATAGCTAATTTTCTCTATTTTTCACAGAGAAGAGGTCTCACTCTTGCTCAGGCTGGTCTTGAATTCTTGAGATCCTCCCACCTTAGCCTCCCAGAGTGCTAGGATTACAGGGGTGAGTCACCGCATCTGGCCCATTTCCTGTTACTTTCACTGATTGATTCAGAATAAAGCTGAGTAATGGGGTGAGAGGGGGACATGGAAGGTGGTAGGGAGAGCCTTTCAGAGACAGCATCATTTGAGAAGAGTCCTGAGAGAAGGGGGGAAAGAGCTTTCTCGGTGGAAGGACTTGGAGTAGAAAGGCCCCAAAGCAGGCTCCTCAGGGCCAGGGAAACTTTTCTACTCCATACCCCTCCCTAGTGGGGAGTAGATGATTTGTTTCTATCTGGTCTGGATTTCAGGGTGTCTTTGGGTGACACAATTCTGGAGACAAGAGCATCACTCAGCTCTCAAGGGATAAGGATTCAAGGAAAAGGGAGCAGAAGAATCACCTGTCCTGATACAGCTACCCCCAGTTCCTGCCTACTCTTCTAATGGAGATAGTTCCATTTCTTGGGCCAGGGACCCAAGATTGACACAGCGCACACAGACTAATCCCCAGAGCCCCAAACGGTGGTCCCCGGGGCCAGCATTCCTCCCCCTTGGAGGAATACTTCCCACTGAGTACTTCCCACTGAGCCACACAGCCAGGCCTGGCCCTGTTGCTCAGTGAGCTGAGCCTCACTGGGGCCTCTGGGAAGGGTGGGGACTGCCCGGAGAGAGTGAGAGGCCACCAGGCTTGCTGCCTCCTCCTGTCCTCAGACCCACTTGTGCACTTGTGCTGGATGACTCTGGACAACCTGCATGGGAAACTCAGGTCACATGGGGGTAAATGATAACACCCACCTTAAAGGACCAGTGGGAGGATGAAAGGGGGATGTACACACAAACATGTGAGAATTGTCACATATTGATGCTAGTAACAACTGGGATGGTTCCACCCACAGAGTAGCAGTGAGAGAAGGTGTTGCATAAGTCCCAACCCCAAGTCCCAACCAGGTGTAGATGGGCAGTACAGACGTCCACTTTCCAAAAGAGCAGGTAGACTCCTCTGGAGGGGGTGGCTAGGGGCTGGGGTCTTGGGAAATGAAAAGGGTCTCCTGCATGTTTACTAGGGCTCAGAGGGTCAGGGAGAGTGATCCACCTTTTCCCAACCAAAGCCCTCCGGGGGCTGTCAGGTGGGCCAGCCTCCCTTTATATATTGTTCCAGAATTTGGAAAGGCTATTTGGACAAGCACTATCCAATAGAAATAAAATATGAACCACATTTGTAATCTTAAATTTTCTTAAAAAATGGGTAATATTTAATATTTTTTAACCTAATATATCCAAAATACTGCCATTTCAACATATAATCAACATTAAATATTAATTAGATATTTTACATTCTTTTTTAATACTAAGTCTTTGAAATGAGGAGTGTACTAACCCTTACAACACATCTTAATTTGGACCAGCCACGTTTCAAGTGTTCAGTTGCCACTTGTGAGTCTTGGCTACTACAGTAGACAGCACAGTTCTGAACAGTTCCCTGTAGCACCATTCCCTGCTGCCCAGATTGGTTTTACTCAGCTCTGGCTTCAAGATGGAGGAATTCTAAGATGACTGCTTGCTTCTTGTGAATCACAACTTTCTGGGGTCTCTCATCCCACCCCACAAATGCTGGCATGGCAGAATAGATAACCAGGGAAGAAATATCTTTATTCTGACTCAAGAATGCAACTCAGAAGAAAAATCTCTCATAGTAGATTGTTAATAAATGTTCTAAATCCTGATCAATTCTAACACTCCTGATTTATAATTTGTGACCAATTAGATATGGTATGAAATACCTACAATATCTATTAAGAAACAAAAAATAGGCCGGGTGCGGTGGCTCACGCCTGTAATCCTAGCACTCTGGGAGGCCAAGGCGGGCAGATCGCTCAAGGTCAGGAGTTCAAAAGCAGCCTGAGCAAGAGTGAGACCCCATCTCTACTAAAAATAGAAAGAAATTAATTGGCCAACTAAAAATATATAGAAAAAGTTAGCCAGGCATGGTGGCGCATGCCTGTAGTCCAGCTACTCGGGAGGCTGAGGCAGGAGGATCGCTTGAGCCCAGGAGTTGGAGGTTGCTGTGAGCTAGGCTGATGCCAGGGCACTCTAGCCCGGGCAACAGAGTGAGACTCTGTCTCAAAAAAAACCAAAAAATAAAGTTATATATGAAACTCAGAAGTTTATCTTGAATCTATTTTAAATGTTAATTTTTCAATTAGCTTACCTTACTTGGTACATGTTTTTATTAGTTATATGTACAGTATTTGTAAGCATTAAGTGTGTGAAAGGTACTTCAACGGTTAGGATTTTCACTAATTCACATAATTGTTGCCTTCATTCTTTCCAAGCTTTCCTATACTTATTTTTTTCCAAAGTAAAATAAAGTTGGTGGTATAACAACTTCAAAACTCACATTAAATCAGGAGAGTGATTAGGACAGCCTAGATATCATTGTTTATTGGCCCATAATTACTTTTTCTTTCAGGTTTCTACCTCAATCACAGAACCTTTTTGCCTCCAGGGCAAGCTCCAGCATGAGGTGAGGGAGAGGAGAGAGACTTGAAGGGCCCAGCCTGACATTCAAGCACCATACCTGCATCCTAGTCAGTCTCTCTTACTCTCGCCCATAATGGGAGGAAATGGTATCTTTGTTTAGGTGCCATTTATGTGTGTATGTTGGTGTTTGTGCATTTGTCTTACCTTCCATGGCCATATGCCCTGGGACACAGTGGCCTGTGGGAGAGTGAGCGCCCAGAAACATGGTCTCCAGACACCCCCAGAGGAGGTGGAACACTCACTGGGGAATAAGTATTACTTTCTCTGGCAGTTGGGATCAGCCACTGAGTCTCCAGGAAAGGTTTTATTCTCATAGGGACAAACATTCCTGTCAACTGATATCCAACTGAAATGAGCAGCCCGAGTGTCTGGGCTGAAGGTTCCATCTGGAGGAACCAAGGGACTTCCTCTAAAATCTGCTCTTGAATCTGCAGGAAGGGCTCCTGCCCCTGCTTACAGATTTTCTTTAAAAATCATCCTCTTTGAATAAGATGGGATTTAAAATACTCTAGACAAAAAAAAAAATGGAGTGGTATCACAGATGAAACAAGAATGACAAAATAGTGAGTGAGTGATTTATGATACTATTCTCCTTAGTTTAGTCTTTTATATTTGAAAATGTCCCTGAAAAAACACCCTCCTCAGCCGGGTGCGGTAGCTCACGCCTGTAATCCTAGCACCCTGGGAGGCTGAGGCAGGAGGATCGCTCAAGGTCAGGAGTTCGAGACCAGCCTGAGCAAGAGCAAGACCCCGTCTCTACTAAAAATAGAAAGAAATTAACTGACCAACTAAAAATATATACAGAAAAAATTAGCTGGGCATGGTGGCGCATGCCCGTAGTCCCAGCTACTCAGGAGGCTGAGGCAGGAGGATCGCTTGAGCCCAGGAGTTTGAGGTTGCTGTGAGCTAGGCTGACGCCACGGCACTCTAGCCCGGGCAACAGAGCGAGATGTTATCTAAAAAAAAAACAAAAAAAACTAAATACCCTCCTCCAGGAAATACTCCTCTCTCTCTCCCTATTTCTGTCCTACTCAGCTGAAATTCACATTTTCTGGCTGGGCAGAGTGGCTCACACCTGTAATCTCAGCACTTTAGAAAGCTGATGCAGCAGCTCAGGATTTTGAGGCTGCAGTGAGCTATGATCACACTATTGCACTCCAGCCTGGGCAAGAAAGTGAGACTCTGTCTCTAGAAAAAAATAAAATAAAGAAATTCACAGTTTCTCTCTTATTCATCCTACAGGACACAGCACATCCTGTTACAGAGGCACAAGAGGAAGGCATCCTGTGCAGGCCGTGCTTGCCCAGCGCGGAGGACAGCAGATGCTCCAGAGCCCACTCCTGCAGGTTTGCCGTTTTCAAGGCTTTTTCCAGTCGTCCCTATTTGCATCCAAAAGATGAGGATACTGACTATGGGGGTATTTTATAACTAAATTTTTGAGTATTTATGATGAGTATTCATCTGCTAATACGAAAATGACTGCTGACCATTTTGCTTCCTTTCCCTCATCTGTTAGGTGACAGGGGCTCTATTGAACTAACAACTATATCTAATCTCCACTGTCCCACTCACTGAATTGGGCTGGGGACAGATCCATGGGCCTTGAGGGAAGTAGTCACTGGTGAGGCCAGACAGATGAGGAGGGCAGCGCCATTTTTACTCTTAACTAGAGGGCATTCGAGGTTCTATGCACTTACTACAAAGGCTGACCCTGCTCCCAGTCAGCTGCCTGGAGTAACTTGTCAGAAGGATTCAAGGATACTACTTGAGATAAACAAGATAGCAGAGAAGATCTGGTCTTCATAAAGGAGTTTCTCTGCTAGTCCAGATACCCAGATCCTTGGGGCTGGAGCAGTGAAGAAAGTGTGCAGAATGTTCGCAAACAATTTGGATACCCTGAGCATTAGAAAGGTGCCCCTTCCTTATCCCCAGCCCTTCCCAAAAATGTGAAAAGCAATTCTTGGATATTGCTAGCAACTTCAGATAATATTTTTTTGTGAATTATGTAAAGTTGAATGGCTTTCGATAATTCACCAAATGGGTCTTGGGTTGCTTTCTCAACTTTGGGGCTGTGTACTGGTATGGAGTAGTTGTTTATCAGGTGTTGTCCAAAGCCAAGGAACAGTATTTTGGGGTTTTTCTAACATCTTAGTTTTCCCAGGCCCCAGCCCTTCAGTAACACCATAGTCTGAGCCTTTTGCCCAGACTGCTGCTCCCTCGGCTCCCTTCACCGCATTGCCCTTTTTATCCTCTAGTCCAAGCCTGGCTGGGTTCGCAATGACCACTCAGGAAACTTGGGAGTTAGAAGGTGGCATTTGTCTAAGCCCAAGGGCGTCTTCTCATTGGCCTATCCCTCCTTGGTCATTTCCTAATGCATTCCCAGGTGGGGAATCCCCAGTCCACGGCCAGAAAACAGGCTGGGCACTCCCATCCCTCCCAAGCAGTGTTGGTGTTTCCCACGCTGAATGTAAGCTCCCCTCTGGATCCATTCCTGCCTGTTCTCCAGGCAGTCTGTGCTCCTGCCCTTCCAGGTAGTAAGTACAAGGACACCCCCTATCTATTACTGGGACTCCTATGGCTTTGCTTCGTCTTGGAGAAGGGAATCCAGAGATGGTCTACTTGAGTAAGTTACAAGGAATAGGGAGTTCACTTCCCTCCTTCCTTCCCTAAGACAAAGCTGCTGCAGCTGTTGCTGAGGCTCACAGAGACCTTCTCTCCACAGGCTCACGGGGCAGGGTGAACCTGGCCACAGCCCGCCTCTGGAACAGCTGTAACGTCTGCCTATGAGAGAAGAAATCCTGGAAACCAGACCAGTTTTCAGGGCTTCTCCCTTTTCTCTGTTACCTTTCCCTTTACAGGCTTTAAGAAAAGTAAAAATTAGCCGCAGTGGGAGGAGGTGGACCCCAAAGTGTGAGTGGCACACTTCCCCGTGAGCCCGGCCTCACCATGTTCTCCGCACCGGGGTCGGTTACGTCAGGAAGGCCCTACGCATGCAGCGAGTGTGGCAAGAGTTTCCGCTACAGCTCGGTGCTGCTGCGGCACGAGCGTGCCCACGTCGGCGACGGCAGCGTCCACTGCCTGGAGTGTGGTGAGCGCTGCGCGCAGGCTGCCGACCTCCGGGCGCACAGGCGCACGCATGCGGGCCAGACCCTCTACATCTGCGGCGAGTGCGGCCAGAGCTTCCGCCACAGCGGCCGCCTGGACCTACACATGGGCATTCATCGGTGTCAGCGCAGCCGCGCCTGCCGCTGCCGCATATGTGGCCGCCACCTCCCGCACCTCCTGGCGCTACTAGTGCACCGGCGTCACCGACACCCGCCTGAACGGCCCCGCCGCTGCCCGCTGTGTGCCCGCGCCTTCCGACAGAGCGCGCTGGCATTCCACCAGGCGAGGGCGCACGCCCCGGGGACAACCTCCGCCCCTGCCAACCCGCCCCACCGCTGCACGCAATGCCCACGGGCCTTCCGCAGCAGCGCAGGGCTGCGGAGTCACGTGCGTGTCCACGTGGTCCAGAGCCCCACGCCCCGGATGCCCCGTGCGCCAGACACGCACCAGTGTGGCGTGTGCGGCAAGAGCTTCGGCAAGAGCTCTACGCTAACGCGACACCTGCAGACGCACTCGGGAGAGAAACCCTTCAAGTGTCCAGCGTGCGGCAAGGGCTTCTTGGAGAGTGCCACGCTGGTGCGCCACCAGCGCACGCACACGGGAGAGAAGCCGTATGCATGCGGCGACTGCGGGCGCTGCTTCAGCGAGAGTTCCACATTATTGCGCCACCGGCGCAGCCACCAGGGCGAGCGGCCACATGCGTGCGCCACTTGTGGCAAGGGCTTCGGGCAGCGCTCCGACCTGGTGGTGCACCAGCGCATCCACACTGGTGAGAAGCCCTTCCCGTGCCCCGAGTGCGGCCGCCGCTTCAGCGACCGCTCGGACCTCACCAAGCACCGGCGCACGCACACGGGCGACAAGCCCTACCGCTGTGAACTGTGCGGCAAGCGGTTCACGTGCGTGTCCAACCTCAACGTGCATCGGCGCAACCATGCTGGCCACAAGCCACACAAATGCCCCGAGTGTGGCAAGGCCTTCAGCGTCGCCTCCAAGCTTGCACTACATCGCAAGACGCACCTGGGCGAGCGGCCAGCGAAGTGTGCCGAGTGTGGCAAATGCTTCAGCCACAGCCGCTCGCTGTCGCAGCATCAGCGGGCCCATACACGTGCCCGCACCACTGCTGCCGCCACCCAGGCTGCGGGGGCTGCCCTCGTCTTCGCTGGGCCAACTGAACAGGAAAAGCCAGGGCTCTTTATGTCCCAGTTGAGAGAGACTTGCTGAGGGGCTTCTCTGAAGGAGGTTAGGCAAACACCCACATCATGTCGCAGAGATGGGGAGGCGGGGTGGGGCAACTCGCAGATGGAAGTTTGGGAAAGGACAGTGTTGTGACCTGCTGCTTTTCCAGTTTCTGTTGGTGGCCCTTCACCTGCCCTGCCTCTACACCTTCCCTGTCAGCTCTTGTCCCAGCCTCAGTCCTGGCTTCTCTCCCTTCTGAGTGTAGATGCAGGTACTTAGGGGGACTTCTCAGACTCCTTGTGTGCAAGAGAGCCCAGGTATTGATATGTCCCATTACTGCTACCATGATCTCTGGTGTTTTCTTTGCTGTTTCTCTGCCTGTGTTCTGTCTTCTCTTGTCCCATCTCTTTATCCCAGCCTGCACCTCTCCTGTGCTTCTTCCTCAATACTTTCAGTGTCCTGTCCCCTAAGATAATGATCACTGATTTGGCCAGTCACATGTCGCTGGCCTTGTGGTCATCTTGCCTCTTGGTTCCACCCATTAACCCTTCTGCTGCTTTCTCCCTCTGCTTCTGAGAGATGTAGGTGTGGAGGTGGGAGGTTATCAGGCAGGGAGGATGTATGCATGCCTGTCGGGAGCTGCCTGCTACCTGGCAGAGGGAGCCTACCCATGTGAAGGTGGACAGGTCCCTCAGCACGGCCATTCATCTGTCCCCAGGGCAGATCAAGGTGCCTCTCAGGACAGTGTTCTCCAGCCAGGTTGGGGACATTTGCCCTGAGACCCAGGCCAAAACCACATGTCTACAGAGCTAGGCACTACCAAATGGAGCATCAGTATGTTTCCAAATCTAGCATGGAGCCCTTGGGAAACAAATTCCACACAGGGGAGTGGGCAGGATTGAAAATCCCCCTGGAATTGGCCAACAACCGTTTTGCTTAAGGCTGGTGAAATAAAGAGTTGTTTGGGTTCTGGATGCTAAGAACTCCCTTTGTCAAGCCTAAGGCTGCTGTCTTGACAGACTTTGGGAGTGATTCAAGAGCGAGGTCCTGTTACAGTTCCAAGGTCTCTTGTCCCTTCCCAAGGTAGCTCAGTGATCTTGCATGTAGGACCTCGAGATTCTATACTACGAGGCAAGACTTCAGGGCCGACAGGTTTGGTTTCCTCAATTAATGGCCAAGTACAAGATGGCCTAGGGTCAGCATTCCTGCTCCAGCCTGTCTGCCTGGGTGACCCAGGTCTCTCCAGACTGTCACAGCCTGCTCTACTTGAATGTGAGGGTGGGTGTCCTACTCCACAGGAAAGGGCTGCAAAGTGCCAACATGAGCCTGGAAAGAAAACTGGGCCCTCAGGGTCAGAGCAGGTAAGGGCCTCCAGAGAGAGGAACAGGGTCTGCACCTATGCTGCCTTCTAGCACATTCTAGCTGAGCCTGCTTTCAAAGAGATCCAAGATTCCTGCACTTCAGATGCCAAAATACTTGCTCTGCCCACACACACCCACATAAAATACTGTTTATTCTGTCCTTTGGGAAGACTAAAGTAGTCCAGCTCCCCTAGATCCCAGTTTTGCCCCCAGCCTGTACTCCCCATCACCCTAGTTCCAGGGGACCACACATCTGGGCGCTCTCCTTGCTCCTTTTCTGTCCCTGGACTCTGGCTCCCCAAAGCCAAAGCCACAGAAGAGTTTATTGCTGAGGGAGCAGGGTTGCAGCCTGAGGAGATAGAGAGGGCCTGGATCCCTTGGGCTCTGGGGCACAGATGCTGGGACAAGGCTCCAAAGGACCACTGGGTGACTCTTGTGGGGCTGGGAGCAGGGCCGGGTGACTTTTGCTACGGTGGGCTGCAACACTGTCTGGCTTCTCAAAGCGCTTGCCGCAGAACTCACAGGGGAAGCGCAAGGCAGCCACTGTCTCTGCATGCTTGCGCCGGTGCCAGTTCAGGGAGGCCTTCTGGCGGCAGGTGAACCCGCATATTTCACACCTGGAGCCAGGGACAGAGGGAAGGAAGAGGCCTCGGCCCATCTTGACTTCCCCAGGAGTTCCTTCTGCTTCCCACTGCCTGGGTGGCCTGCCTGCCTGGCTGCCAGACCCCACTTCCTCCCCTCTGGCCTTTGGTCTCTGGCCCTCAGACCCCCTCTCCCGCACTCACTGCAGGGGTTTTTCTCCAGTGTGGATGCGCCTGTGGATGACAAGGTTGCTGCTAGTGCGGAAAGACCGGGCGCAGAACTCACAGATGTAGTCCCGGGTGTCTGCAGGCACATGAAGGACGCTCTAGTATCCATCCTCAGCCTGTGGCCCCTCCTCAGCCCACCCACCCACTGTCCCCCACAGGAGTGCACCAGTACTAGGAGTCAGGAGGCCTGGATTCTAATTAGTTGTCCAAATCACAGAGCCTTTCTGGACTTCCTTCACCTGACAGGGTCATGACAATTGAGATATGAACACAGAGAACGTAATACCCAGCCAAAAGACTCATTATTGTCACCCCACCCCTGCCCAAACCATTGAACTCCCAGTGGACATGCACCTCCCCGCATCTGAGTCTCTAAGCTGGTTCTCTGCCCTAGGAGACACAAAGAATGGAGAGCTAGGTCCTTATGTGTGGACTGAAGGTACCAGACACAGCCAACCAGAAGCCTGGAGTCAGGGACAGGAATTAAGAATGAAATCCAAGGCCCAAGGACAGTCCCTAGCACCTGGAATCATCCACCCATTCTGTCCTGCCTATTCCACTGTCCCAGCCCCCATCAGTGGCCTGTGGAACTCTCTGTCTGTAGGGTAGCCAATCCCCTCTCCTTTTTCCCTGAACCTGCCCTCCCTACTAGTTCCAACAGCAACAGCCTGTTGCCTGTGGTCACTGCAGCACTAGCAGCTCTTATAAGCTGCTGTGGTTTTTCTCCTACACCACCAAACCTCAAGGCCTACAGTAGAGAAGTTTTCTTTCCTTCTCATGGTGCCCTTTATACCACCGCCACCACCACCTCTCTGAAGACCCTGCCATCCGACACCCCCCACACATACTCTCACATCTGCAGCCTCTCATCCCTTGGTCCCTATTACTTCCCGTCGATCTACACAGCTCTGGCTCCAGGCCCTCCACTCCCTGTCTGCCACTGCTCCTGCTGTTGCTCAGCCCCCAGCCTGCTGTTCCCTGACTTCACTGACCTCATTCCCCACCACCCTCAGCCACCACTCCCAGGTCACACCCAAGCACAGCACCACCTTGGAAACTGCACTTTCAAGCATTCTTGTTCCAGCCAGGGCATCCTATCTTGTCCTGCTATAATAATCCCAGGGCCAGTCCACTGGCCTCATTGCTTTCCCTGACCCCTGTCCCCACTCAGGTCCATTTCCAAAGCTGTCTCTGTGGCTTTCCTTCACTCACACTACCAATCTGCCTGCCCCTCTCTCTCTCCCTCAGCTGTACCTGCTTGGTTAAAGCCCAATGCAGGATAAACACAACCCTTGGTCTTGCTCCAAGCCTGCCCGTTTGTGCCGAAGGGATATAAACTCCCCCTTGCCTCTCCTTCCATCTACAACAGTTTCAAGGGCTTCCTCTGCACCTGCATTTTCATGGTCAGTTCATTCTTCTACTTTCTAGAATCCAGAAGACATTTCACACCACCCTCTCTTTTCACTGGCCTCCGACACCCCCAGCCCACCATCCTCACTCAGCAATGCTCTCATTTTTAAGTCACCAAGAAGACAGAACAAACCGAAGAGAACACCCACATCCTCTGCCCACCAAATCCATTAGGCAACTTGCATTTGTGCCTACACATGTAAATACTCAAACTGCTCTCCTGGGGCTGCTCTCCACCATGGCCCTTAAGAACCACTCCATTTCATTTGAGGTCCCCATCCAACCCCAGCATCAGCAAGCCTTCCCTCTGTATGGAATCATTCTCACCTCTGTGCCCCAAACCCATAGGCTTCCAGCCAAGACCCCATTTCTCTGCTCATCTTCACAGCAAAACCCCACAAAGAATTGTGCAGACTTACTGTCTCCACTTACTTCCTCAGCTCCACTCTGTCATGAACCCACTCCATTTCTGGCTGTCACCCCCCATGGTTTGACTGCACCTCGTCTGTGCCATCCTGTCATCTGGTCATAGATGGCTTCCCCACTGCCACATTTGGTGGCCTATTCTCATTCTCACCTTAATGGCCTATGGTACTGGCAATGGTTCCTCCCTCCCCCTGGAGTACCTTCCGCCGTCTGTTCCTCAGATACACTCTTTGCCTTCCTCACTGCCCACCTGGGCTGCCCTGCAATGGTGGGTGTGCTGCACTCTTCTCTACCTACCCTCACTCCCTCTGTGTAGGGACACTCCAGCTCCATGGCTCCAAGTAACACCCGTATGCTCATGACACACACATTTACATTTTTGCCTGACATTTCCCCTGCCCTGATTCCAGATTCAAATCTCCTGGGATTTCTAATTAGCATATCTCAAATCAAATTTCCCTCTCCCCAAGCCCACTTCCCCCTTATTTTCAGGAAATCACATCATCTTCTGCCCAGTTGCTCAGGGCAGAATCCTCCGAGTCAGCCCTGACTCCTCCTTGTCAGCCACACCATGAGTGGCCAGATTCCATCCTCCTGGATCCATCTGCACACATGTAAGCATCCAGCCACTTTTCACTGACTCGATTGCTACCAGCAAATCCAGGCTGCCATCACTGCCTGCATGCACATCTCTGTAGTCTCCTCGCAGCTAAGCCCCTGGTTCTGTCCATCTGCAGTCCCCCCATTCTTTACACAGCAGCCACAGTCATTTTTTCAAGTCAGCCATGTCCCTCTGCTGCTCAAGACCCTGTGGTGATGCCCATCTCCCTCGGAGCAGGAGCCAAGCCATCCTGGCAGTGGTCTCAGAGGTCCCCACCACCCATGTGACCTCTCTTCCTTCCTTTCTCACCACCTGGCCTCCTCCCTGTTCCTGGAACATGCTATGCAGACGCCACCTCAGGGCTTTCCCACATGTGCTGCCTGAAAACTGTAGGGTATAGGTCTCCATTCCTCACTTCACTTAGGTCTTTGCTCAAACCATCTTCTCTTCCTACAACAGCAACTCCTCCCGCATGCTCTCTTCCTTTCCCGATTCCACATCTCTTCCTAGCCCTATATCACTAGAGTGGACGTCTCACAAGGGTTAGGCTGCCTGCTTTGTTCACTGCTGCAACGAGCATCTAGAACAGTCTCAAGCAAGCAGGTGCTCAAAACACAGGGAATGAATATAGGATGAGTGAGTGAGAGTCATCCCTCAGAGGGAGGTGAAGGGCCCCACAGACTGAGGTAATGGAACCCACAGAGGGGGAGGTAGCAGGACCCACAGGGGAGAGTGGACCCCAGAGAGGTAAATGTGAAATCCATGGAGGAGGAGGTGTGCCCACGGAGGAAGGTGGAATTCTACCACTCACCACTGTGCAGTTTCATGTGCTCCTTCAAGTGTTTCTTAAAGTTGAAAGATTTCCCGCAGCCCAGCTCTGGGCAAGAGAAGGACTTCTGGTGGATGTGCTGGTACTTCTTGTGGTGCTAGGGGAGGAAATGGGTGGCAGGGAGAGAAGAGACAAAAGGATAACTGCCTTCCCCAGGGAGACCGACTAAGCTGACCCGGCAGGCAGGCTCCTCGGCCCGTCCTCTCCCCTGGGCCCCAGCAGTTCTCCCTGTCATGGCCCACTCATGTCATCCTGGCGCAGGTCCTCACCTACACCAGGAACACCACATCTATCCCGTCCTGACCAATGAACTCTGCCCTCGTCCTTTTCTGCTCTGGACTGCCATTATCTCACCTCCCTGTCACACCCTCACCCTGCAATGTCCTACAATGTTTTCTGTACAAAGTGCCACTTTGGGTGACACTCCTGGTTCACGTACCCATGGATTAACTGTCTGCCAGGGAGGGGAACGTAGTTTGGGTGACTGTGATCATCCTCTTTGGTGTCAGTATCAATATACAACACTATCGCCCAGACTATCTACTTTTTACTAATAACTCACTATAGGTATACATTTATACATATATACACACATACAAACACATATATATATAAATATATATATGATTTTCTTTTAAATCTCCTTTAGAAAAACACACACACAGGCTCTCAACTTAAAATACTTTTTTTTTAAGGTAACAGGTTCTTCAATCTTAATTCTCTAATGCAGAAAAAGTATTTTTTTTTATTTAACCTAATTTACTATCCTGGCTCACTAAATTACATGGGCTATCCCCTTTTTCATAATCTTATTTTTCCATAGTTAAATCTCTGGGGGCTGCCTCAGTCTCCTCCAGCGTGTTCAATGTGTCCCTGCCGAATGCTCTTCTCAGCCCAGAGCTTCACTGTCTGTCACTCCAGGACTTGATTCCTTTCTGTCGTTTTCTGCAGGCGGCGCTGCCCCCTGTGCTGTCCACTCGTACCTCCCCATTCCTCTGGTCTGTGGCCCTCCCCAGCCTCAGGACTTGCCCTGCCAAGGGCTCTGGCTGACTGAGAGGCTTGAGCCCTTCCCGCTCTATGCCTCAAATGTGTCATGCAATGAGGCTGGGGACATCTCCCAGGCCTTCTTGCTCTTGGACTACCCACTCAAGCTGGCATGGTGAGGCGGCCTGAGCGTGGACTCTGGAGTCAGGCCACCAAGTTCAGAACCCTAGCACTGCCACACACTAGCTGAGGAGCCTTGGGCAACGCTTAACCATTCTGTGTGCCTAAGTTTCCCTATCTGCAAAGTGGGAATAATATCAGCACCTACTCCATAGGGATGCTGTGAGGATCAAGAGACTTAATACATGTCAAGTGCCTAGAACTGTCTTTAGCACCCCATGGGAGCCTGATGAATGCCACTATCATCTCTGTGTGGTCCTTGGAGGGTCCGTGCAACAAGCAGTAGCAGGCAGTGGCTCTGTGCGCCTGAGGCTTGGTTCTCTGTCTTAACTACCAGTCGTCTGGTTTAATGGTTATTTATTATAGGAAAGCTCTGCACGTCCACCCTAACCCTCCTCTGCCTGGCTCTGAGCCCCCGCCATCACTAGGCTCCTTTTCCTCAGCTTCTCCTTCAGCCCTTCTCCCCTATCCTAGCAGCTACTCAGGCCCCACCCTGTGCCCCTCACATTCAAATACTGCCGGTTAGAAAAGATCCTTCCACAGCCAGGGAAGTCACAAGGCATCAGCTCTCTTTTGGCAGCTTTCCTGGGGAGAAGAATGGAGAGGAGCAGAATGACTCTGGTCTACTCTCCTCTGCCTCTCTCCTCTTGCCCCGCCCCCTGGAGTCCCATGTCCCCAAGTCCTACCTAATTCTCTTGGAGCCAATCTGTGCAGTGTCCTCATCCCAGGCTGGAGTTGGAACAGACTGGGCCTGACTCCCAGTGCTACAGGAGGCAAAGAGGGAGCAGAGGGCCTTGAGGGAGGGCCACATCCCAGGGAACTCCAGCCCTCTCTGTCTCAGCCATCAAGTTACCTGGCCAAGAGCTCAGTCTGCTGAGCTGCTCGAGAGGTCCCAGTGAGCTCCAGCTGTCCCTCAACTTCCACAGGCAGAAGAGCCCTGGAACCTAATGAGGATGCTGACAAGGACGGCACAGCAAGAGGAGTGGAGAGAGCTGCAGGGGCTGGTGGTGTCTCCCCCTCCTTAGGTATGTGGGTGACAGGGGAAGGGGGTGGTCTGGGGGCATCTGGTTCACTGCTGAAAGGAAAACAAAGAGGAGGAAGGCATTATCTCTCTGGGCACCCAGCCAGCCCCCAGCTCAACCCTAGCTGCTAACCTGAAAAGATCCCAAACTTGGAACCACCCTACCCCCACCCATGCTCTGCACTCATACCTGCTTTCAGCCTTCAGTCTCTCCTAGCCTGACCTCACCCCTGCCACTCCCTCAGTTCAAAGCCTGCAGTTCTTTCCACCTTCTCCCAAACCAACCCTGCTTTCCCCACCAACAAACCCATCCCTCCAGTCTGCAAAGCTCTGAACTGCCAGGCCAGCCACCTCCTCCCTCTCTGGCTCTGCTCAGCACCCTCCTTCAACCCCAACTTGCTCATCTGGAGAGGAGCTGTAGGTCCATAAGCTGGCATCACTGAGCATCTCCTCTTCATCCTCATCATCCTCTTCTTCCTCACCCTCTTCCTCTCCTGGGGATGGGAAGGTCTCTGGTGGGGGTCCCACCCCCCTGCAGGCCCAAAGAAGGCAAGCCTGAGGTCCTACTCCCTCACCCCCACTATCCATGCAGGTCCACCCTGTCCCTCCTACCTGCATCCTCACCTGGGCAACCTGGCCTCTTGAGTCCTGTCATCATGCTCAGATTCCAAACCTGTTGGCACAGGCAGGGTCAAAGGGGAAGGAACTCTGGGCTCAAGGGATGAGGACAGGTAGAGTTCTAAGGTCTGAAGTGATGGGAGACTCTTAAAAAGGAGGGGAGGAGGGGGGCAAAGGCTTCTGGAATGGAAGAGGGTGTTTTATTTCAGAGATGATACAGTCACATGGTTCAAAAAAAATAAAAGTATAAAAAGTATACAGTGAAAAGTCTCCTTTCTAATACTGTCCCCCTATCACCGAGTTCTTCCCACAGGCAAAGTGGTTTCCTATGTGCCCTTTCAGAGCGCTTTTAGATACATTCACAAGTACATACAAATAAATATTCTTTTCCCTCTTATTTTTATTTTCCACCAATGATAACATACCATACACCCTATTCTGTGTTTTGTTTTTATACCTAACAATATATTTAAGGATATATTTTCTTGTCAGCATAGAGTTTTTCCATTGAGAAAGGATCATTTTTAGAGAGCACGGCTCTGAGCTACAGAAAATAGGAAATCTTTTTCTCCCTTTTTTCCACAACCCTTCTTTTCCCCAGCCTACCTGCAGGCTCCTGCCCACTCCTGGCCTCTGGGCACCAACTTCTCCTGGCAGTATGCGGAAGGGGGGCTGGCCTGGGTGCCTCTGTAGGTGTAGGGCTCAAAGAGGGTCCCCAGGAGAAGGTGTGGCCTGCTGAGCACTCCCACACAAGCCCCCCATCTTGGCCCCCAGGCCCCCGAAGCCCAGGCACCAGGCTGCACTCTCGGCTGTGGGCATGAGACAAAAGCACCAGATACTGCAGACTGTTGGGAGGCAAAGGCTCAGGACCTGGAAGGGTGGGGGAAGCAGTCAGGCTGAGCTGGAAGACCTCCTCCTCTCACCCTGAAAAGCCATACCCAACAGCCCTGACCCTCCAAACTCCTGGGCAATCTCAGCCCTAGTCCTTTATTATTCTTCAAAGCCCAGACCCCCCAAGGTCCTGATATACTGCTTCCTTCCCCAGAGGCTGCCCTCATCAAACTACTCTGGGCTCCCCACCTCACCCCTCCATTCCCAAACTCACTCAGGGCTCCCCTTGATCCAACCCACTCGGAGAGAGTGTTTCTGGGTCTCCCTGTTGCCCCTCTTCCCTCTGGCTCCTATCCTCAGCCATCCCCTGCCTACCTGCACAGAGGATGCAGCCTGAAGAAGTGTATCTGCCAGCAGAAGAAGAGGCAGGTCAGCTCAGGGCCCAGGTGGCCACCACCCTCTGCCCTGGGCACTCACACATGTGAGGGGCCATCCCTAATGGCGCCCTATTCGCTTGGACCACGAAGAGGGGAATAGGACCCTGGAAGGCCACAAACCACATAGGCCCTCCTGCTGAAGTGAAAAAGGAGCTGTGGCAGCACTTGGCCCTGGAGAGGGGGCTAAGGGCTGCTGCCTGGGTCCCCTCCCCAGAACCCCTTCCCGGGCCCCTAACCGGTCCAACAGGAACTTGGCCAGCTGCGAGTGCAGGGAGAAGCCCAGCCGCTCCTTGAGAAGGCACCACTGCTCCATATGGCCGCCCAGGCGGATGCGGCATTTGCTGCGGCGCGCATCCAGCTGCCGCCGCTTCTCCCTCCGCCTATGAGACAAGTCCGCTGCCGGGGAGGAAGCCATGTGCACCAGGGCCTGGAGGGGTGGGAGAGACATGTATGTCATCAGGGCCCCCCAGAACTGAGGGGTCCGAGACCTGGGCTCCACTCACCTCTAGGGCCTCAGTTTTCTCATCATTGAATTTGGACAGGACTAAACAATTTTAATAGCAGCAGCAGGTATGGGGCCAAACCACCCCTCCTCATATTACAAGGTGTGTAAGCTGAGCGCCTACACAGGTCGTCAGGTGGGAGGTAGGTGGACAGAATCAAGTCAGAACAAAGACCTGGGCACTCCAGCCCAAGAGAGGGATGTGAGACTGTCGTGGGGAAATTTCAACTGGGCTGGGGACACAGACACTTGATCTTGAAGAGGGCATCTTGACAGAAGATCTTGACACAGATCTTGAAGAGGGCATCGGCCTTCACCGGTTTATAGAGGAAGGAGGGAGCGTGTCCCGGCGAGCAACTGGGGGTGCTCTTCATAGTTGGGTCCAGCGGGGGTGGGGTCGGGGCAGAGGTCTGAGGGTGCCCGCCACCCCATCTTGGGCCGACCCACGTAACACTCACAATGCACAGAACCGACCAATCCCCAAGGCAGCTCCCAAGCCTTCCAGACGCCCGGCCGCGACGCAACCCCACCCCGGGCCTACACCACCCCGGCCTTACCTGCGCGCCCCGCCCCGCCCCGCCCTCATCCTGACTGCGCCTGCGCCTTCCCGGGCTCGCGCGCAGGCCCGGAGAGCAGCAGGAGGACCCACCTCGCGCGCGCCGCCGCCGTTTCTCCTTTAAGAAGAAACCGTCCCCTTCTGCGTCGGTGGCTCCAGCCCGGAACTGGGGCCCGGGACGAGGGGAGGGGCAGTGTGCGCCCAAGACCCGCGCTTGCGCAGTGGCCGCTCGCGCTTGCGCAGTAGCCGTCCGCGCAACGCCTGCCGGGAAGCCCGGTTCCTCCGCGTAAACTGCTCACGGGTGTCGCAGCGCTGTGGGGCGCTGTGGTTGGATTGGTTTTGAAACCGGAGGCCTGGAGGGAAGGTAGGGTCAAGCCCTCCTGTGCGCTCACCCCAGCCCCTCCGGCCTGTCCAGGGACGTTGCCTCCTCAGTTCCCAGTTTGCACTCACCTTTGCCTCCCCTCGCTTGCAAGCAAACGTAACCGCAGCGCCAGCCCCTCAAACGCCGGCTAGCGCCTTCGCTGTGCCGCAGAGGCCCCACCCGCTGTGGTCCTTAGTCTCTGTGGGCATCGGAATTCCTCCGAAAAGTTGCCTAGGTTCTCTGTGGGCTCCTTCTGACTTCTCATTCTCTTCTCTTCAAATGGCTGCGATGGAGCTTTCCTCTTCCCAGGCCGCTGCAGTGGCGCTTCTCAAGAGCGCTTGCGACCGCGATGTTGCTAAATGCAGTGGTTGGTTCTCTCCGCTTCTCTTCCGTAAACAGCTTGTGAGTATGTAGATCTCTTCCTCCTCATCCTTATGGCCCGCCACACTTTTTCCCCCCAGTCTGACTTCTGTGACTTCACTAGCTCCTGGTTTTACTCCCTCCTCGCTGGCTTCTTTCATTTTTTGAATCCTCCCGTTCTGTCCCACCGAAGGATGAAATGTACTCTGGCTCACGATTTGGACCAAGTATTCTCTCCTGGATATGTTCTCTTCTTGGGTGGTCTAATCAAGTTCCATGGCTTTAAAAGTACACCGAGGGCTCCCAGCTTTATATTTCCAGCCTAGCCCTCTTTCAGCTCCAGATACACACACACACACACACACACACACACACACATACATACATATATGAAACCGCTCGGCTATATTTTCATGGTTAACTGAGTTAATACACTTAATACATGTACAGAACTGAGGATAGTGCCTGGCATGTAGACAACACTGACACATGCTAGGTGATATTTTTTCAAACATGACTATGGCAAACATGTAACACTTAATAATGCCTGTCCCCTCTCCCATCTCAGAAAACAATGTCATCATCCACCCACTTGCACAGACCAAAAACCTGGGAATCAGCCTTAACTGTTTTTCTTTTGTGACACCCAAACCACATATATCAGTCAGTGCTGTTGGTCGTATCTCCAAAAATATATCTTGATTCCATTCACTTTTGACCCTTCCACTGCTAAAACCCTACTCAAAGCCACCTGTATTTATTTTCTGTGGTTGGTGTAACAAATCACCACAAACTTGGCGGCTGAAAACAAGAAAAATGTATTCTCTCACAGTTCCATAAGCCAGAAGTCCAGTGTCAATGTGTGGGCAGGGCCACACGCCCTGTAAGCGTTCTAGGGAAGAATCCTTTTCTTGTTTCTTCTAGCTGCTTCTAGTGGTTGCTGGCAGTCCCTGCCTGTGGCCACATCACTTCAATCTTTGTCTCTGTGGTCACATTGCCTCCTTCTTTTCTGTGTCAAATCTCCCTTTGCTTCTCTTACAAGGATGCTTATGAAAGCATTTAAGAGTCCACTCAAATAATCCAAATAATTTCCTCATCTCAATATCCTAAAACAATTACATCTGCAAAGTGTTTGCCATATTAGGTAATCTTCACAGGTTCCAGGGATTAGGCCATGGATTCTTTTCCAGGACCTTGTTGTAGCCTGGCGTTTCATCATTTCTCACCTGGTCTGTGGCCACATCTTCCTAAAAGATCTGCCTCCTACCTTACCTTCTACTCTCACAATGCAGGGAAAGTGAACTCAAAGAACAAATTTCTTGCTTAATACCTTTTGGTGGTCTCTAGTGCATTCAAAACCCTTACCACGGCCTCAAGGTCCTGTGTGATCTGTCTCTTGGCTGCTTCTCTGGCATCTTCCCCCACCTTTTCCTCCTTTGTCTACTGTATGATAGCCCTTCCTACCTGTTTGCTATTTCCTCAGTGGGTCAAGCATGCTGGAGGGAGTTCCTTTCTCTCTGGAGCACTCACACCCCCCCCTCCAGCTTTTCCCTTGGTTGCTTCCTTCTCATCATGTAAACCTCAGCTCTAAGATCACCCACACAGAAAGGTCCCTTTCCTCAGTCATTTTCTACCCACTGTGCCCTATTCTGTTTTCTTCATAGCACTCATTCCCTGAAATCATTTTAGGGAGCTATTTGTGTGTTGTTGGTATATGATAAGTGTTGACTTGCCCAGCCTTCTCCTCTGCAGCCTAAACATCCCAAATGAAATGGTGTCCAAACATGAACCACCATTAGGATGAGTCCAGCATGTCCTGTCCATGTTCCTCTTGATTTGTGGTACCACTGACTCATTGTACTTGTATGACTAGTGTAAGGTAGGAAGGACCATAGTTTTGCTTGCTCTTCCTGTTATATTTGACTATAGTAGAGTGTTGTCTAAAAGTTTTCTGTCTTGGTAGGTTGACACTTTCCTCGTCATTTATATAGAGAGTTGGCTGTTATTTTTTTGATTATTTATTTACTGTCTGTGCTCATTGGAATTTCTCATTTGCTGGCTTCTTGAGCTCCAAATCTGGGATATATGAGGCAAAAAGAAAACCCATGGAACTAACCTAACCACCATATTGTTCCTTGGGTCGTTGGCCAGTCTACCTTCTCTCCACCTTTCACAGCCTTCTCATGTTTTTTTTTTAAACGTATATGCCTAGGGTTTTTAGTTGTACTTCAGAGAAGAGTAGAGCAAAGTATGTCTATTTCATCTTTCTAGAAGTAGAAGTTTTGCAGTGTAATTTATTTGCTTATTTATATTTATAATTATTTCTAAACCATCTCTTGAATGAGTTCATCTAGGGAGTAAGTATAGATAGAAAAGAGGCTAGTGAATCGAACTATGGGACATTTATGTTGTTTAAATATAATGAAGGCAGCAAAAGCTGAGAACCAATATTATCCCACCCTCAGTTTGTAGGCTGGAGTAAATACAGTACAGATTTTACAAGAAGACAAGAATAACTTGAAATCCCAGTGATTTTCCAAGCAACTGTGAACTTGTCCGTATTTTCTTTTCTTTTTAAAACATTATCTTGAAATAGTTTCGAATGTAAAGAAAAGAGGAGGTATCATTATGATTTGGTGGTAACTTCTCTTTGAGAGGTATTAGTGGTGTTAGGCAGCATATAAAGCAGGATTTGTTGTTAATTTGTTGGGAGATTTCTCTCTCTTCGTATACCGAATAATCTCATCACAAGAACTTAGTACTTCTTTTCCTTGTTCCTTTGGACAGTGTATCTGCCTATATTGAGACTCGGGTTTTCTTAATTTTTCATCTTCTTGTATAATTGGCTAACATTATCAAGACATCATTTTTTTAATGCGGCAATCACAAGGAATTTCCCAATTAAGCTTGCAGTGAATGATGGAGGGACTCTGCTCCCGATGACTTGGAATAAAGCTGCCTGTGTGTCAGGAAGCCAGCTGCACTTTGAACTACCATCGATTACTGCCTTCCTTTATCCCAAACACTAGCCAGTGGCAGATCCTGCAGCAGCCTGCACCTGTTTCCTCACTTGGACCTGAAGGGGAGCCCGACCAGGGAGATCAGATTATCTAAAGAGCAAAAGAGTATGGGCACAGCAGGGAATAAATGGGGCCAGTACCCAGAGAGGACTCCTTCAGATTCAAGGTAATTATAACATTCTGTAATGTTGGTATTGTCAGGGAGAGCAGGCTCCAGCTCCTCCAACCCTTTCATTTTAGAGATGCAGAAACTGAATCTCAGACATGAACAAGGAATTAATCAGGGTATTGGACTGTGTTCTCTACAGAGCATTCAGAATGATTTTTAAAAATCATTTCAGCTCATGTTGCTCCCCTGGTCAAAGTTTTCCAATTGCTTCCTAATTCTGCCAGAAGAACTCTACAAGGTCCAGTGTGACGTGTCTTGTACCTGCCTATCCTGCCTCACCTTCGTCCACTCAAGCCATAGGGGCCTATCTGTTCTAAGTGTAGGCAAGCTTGGTTCTGTCACAAGCCTGTGGACTTGCTGCTGCCTCTGGCTGGAAGAGAAAGTTTGTCCAGACTTTCTCTCAATTGGCTTATTTGTCAATTAGGATTCAGTTTAAGCATCACCTTTTGAGATGCTTTTTTTGAACCCCAGTTGACTAATAGCCTCCTATGACATCTCCATCTTCTTACCATGTTTTTCTTTGTTATTCCTGTCATTTTGTTTTTATGTTTTTCTGTGGTGTGTTTGTTTTTTTCTTTGCTTCTACAACTGGAATGAAAGCATATAACAATAGGGATGTTAAGGCCGGCCTCGGTGACTCATGCTTGTAATCCTAGCACTTAGAGAGGCCCAGGCAGGAGGATCACTTGAGCCCAGGAGTTTGAGGTTGCTGTGAGCTAGGCTGACCCCACAGCACTCTAGCCAGAGCCATACTCTGTCTCAAAAAAAAAAAAAAAAAAGGGGGGATGTTGCCTTTCCATTCATTGCTGGTAGTTGCACGATATGTATACCATAAATATAGATTGAATAAATACAATGAAGGCATAGAGAACCAAAAGCTGAGAACCAATATTGTCCCATCCCCAGTTAGTGGGCTGGAGTGAATACAGTACAGATTTTGCAAGAAGATAAGAATAACTTGGAATCCCAGTGATTTTCCAAGCAACCATAGACGTGTTCCTGTTTTCTTTTTTAAAATTATTTTAAGGCCAGGCATGGTGGCTCACTCCTGTAATCCTAGAACTTTGGGAGGCTGAGGCAGGAGAATCACTTGAAGTCAGGAGTTTGAGACCATCCTGAGCAAAAGTGAGACCCCATCTCTACAAAAAATAGAAAAATTAGCCTAGTGGTGGTGTGCACCTGTAGTCCCAGCTACTCCAGAGGCTGAGGCAGGAGGATCGTTTTAGCCCAGAGTTTGAGGTTGCAGTGAGCTATGATGATGCTACTGCACTCTAGTAGCCTGGGCAACAGAATGAGACGCTGTCTCAAGAAAAAAAAATAGAATTATTTTGAAATAGTTTCATATTTAAAGAAAAGTTAGGATAGTACAAATATACGTGAATAACCTTCAGCCACATTACCTAAATGTTAACAGTTCACTCCATTTGCCTTATCGTTTTCCCTCTCTAATACTTATACTCTATATATGTATTGTTTTTCTGAGTCACTTGCAAGTAAATTGCAGAAATGATGCTTCATTACACCTAAATATCTCAATGTCTATTTTCATTTAAAAAAAATGCTCTTGGCTGAACGTGATGGATCATGGTTGTAATCTCAGCACTTTGGGAGGGCAAGGTGGGAGGATAACTTGGGGCCAATTTGAGACCAGCTTGGGCAGCACAGCAAGACCCCATGTCTATATAAAAAAAAAAAAAAACCTAGCTGGGCGTACTGGTCTGCACCCGTAGTCCTATCTAGCTACTCAGGAGGCTGAGGTGGGAGGATCATTTGAGCCCAGGAGTTCAAGCCTGCAGTGAGTGCACTATGATGAGCCACTGCGCTCCAGCCTGGGCGAGACAGCTAGACCCTGTCTCGAAAAACAGACACCAAACAAACAAAACAAAACATTCTCTTACATAGTCACACTGCAACCATCAAAAGAAAAAAATTAACATTAATACTCTGTGTAATAAATAGACCCCATTAAAACTTTTGTCTAAAGCACCACCAGTGTGTTTTATAGCCAACACCACCACTAAACAAACCAAAAAGAAGCAGGATTGTTAGGGTCTGGGCCACAGAGCTCCACTACCACCCCCACCTCCACCCCCATCATCCGTGGAAAAATTATCTTCCATGAAACCAGTCCCTGGTGCTAAAAACACTGGAGACTGCTGGAAAACCCTAGTTCCTCTGTCCCATAGTTCTTGATTACTCTTAGATAACAAAAAGACCTTTACTCACTTTGAGAGCAAAGAATATTATTGGTTCTTTAAGTTTGGTCCTGTTCAAAATAATAAAATTAAACTACTTCCAATGCCCAGCTCTTCAATGATGCTTTTCAAAAAAATCCTCTTAGGCCACATGCGGTGGTTCACGCCTGTAATCCTAGCACTCTGGGAGGCCGAGGCAGGAGGATCGCTCAAGGTCAGGAGTTTGAAACCAGCCTGAGTAAGAGCGATACCCAGTCTCTACTATAAATAGAAAGAAATTAATTGGCCAACTAAAAATATATAGAAAAAATCAGCCGGGCTTGGTTGCACATGCCTGTAGTCCCAGCTACTCAGGAGGCTGAGGCAGAAGGATTGCTTTAGCCCAGGAGTCTGAGGTTGCTGTGAGCTAGACTGACACCACGGCACTCTAGCCCGGGCAACAGAGTGAGACTCTGTCTCAAAAAAAAAAAAAAAAAAAAATCCTCTTTCTCTCTTCAATTTCTTTCATTATTGTAGGAATGAGCCAACTCTGAAAAACAGTCACCGGCCCCCTTCTTTGTAAGTCCTGCAGAGGAGTGCTAACTTTTTTTGGCATGTGAGGGGTTCTCCATAAATACTTTGTTCTCTTACCTTAGTGACCTTAGTGCAATCTGGGACCTTAAAGTCCATTTTATCCCCTTACAAAGGCTGAGATTAAATTTGAGCTATCTGTAGCTCAAGCGCAATCTGGTGCCTTTGGCACTGTTAAACTAAGCAGTCTGCAGCTTACCGAAATTGCTATTTCTTTTCGCACATCAAGTTCCCAAATCTCCCTATCATGAACTCGAATAACTAGGTGTAGGGGTCCATGTGGAGGACATTATATTTACCTCCATATTTTTTCCTGGACTATACATGGTACCCTAAATCTCCTGCCGAATCTACGTTGGCATGGCCAAATTTAATCACACCCTTTGAGCTCTTAATCTCGTCTCTCCAAAGAGAAAACCCACCTGCACTCCGCCGGCAAAAGGAGGGAGGAGGCAAATTGCTAGAGTTTGAACCAGCCACTGATCCCAGACCCTGAGATGTATTTCCGGCGGGAGAAGGGGCAGCGCCCCCGGCAGTTTGTGCCCAAAGTTCCCAGACCCCTCCCCCAGCAGACACCTTCAGTCTAGGCCGCAAGTATTGGCATGCGTCCACCCCGTTTAGCGGCCGGGGCCTTGCCCGGCGGCCACGCGGGCGGGCAGGTGGGGCTGCCGGGCGCGCTCTTTCCCGCGGTTGGCTTCGCCGCCCGAGCTCGGTCTGCAGGCTGGGAAGGAGGGAACCGGCAGCCGAGAGACTTGCAGTCGAGAGTGTCGCGGGGAGCTACGCCTCGGTCTCAGTGCTGACGCGGCAGCTGTCCAGCGAGCGAGGCGTGACCGTGCTGCGAGAGCTGGAGCAGGACCTTTTCCACCTGATTACTCGCGGGGCACCCAGCCAGGCGCGCGAGCCTGGGTCAGCTGGACCAACGCGGGCGGTGGGCCATGCTGACGCGCGCTGGTTCGGGTCGCTACGGCCCGCGCGTACCCAGGCCTGGGTCTCGGCCCGGCTGGTCGGAAGGAGCAGGCCCTGCGTGGGGATCCCCCGTGACTGGCCGCGCTGCCGAATGCTGTGGAAAATCGCAGAGTTGCAAGTACAGCTCGCTTATTGTCCGGGCTGTAGCAGATGTCCATGCACGTGTGCCTTGGATGTGTTGCAGGAGAAATGAAGGTGCTTGCAATGCAAATGCCCAGGGAAGGAAAAAAACATTTGGAAAGCAGGCAGGGAAGTTGCAGGTATAGGAAAAGGTCCATGCAGACGCGGGAGGTTAGAATCCAGGCTCCTGGACCGCCCCTGCTACCTCAGCCCTTGGTGAAGACAGAAATGAAGGAGAATCTGGTTTGCTCTCAGTAGTACCTGGTTTCTTGTGTGCTGTTTTGTGGGGTGGAGGGCTGCACTTAATGTGTTTGATGAATAAGAACTCAGACCATGGGATTCCTCTGAGAGAGGAAGCACCTACCCCTTCCCCCTCACCCCCTCTTCCCCAGTTCAGTGTCTCTCCCCTTAACCACCTTAATACCCGTGTCAGCCCTTTGCACTCCTGTGCCTGTGGGCATTCAGATGAAGAAATGAGAGGTAAAGAAGCCAGAAGGGCAAGTAGAGGGCGATGACAGAACACTAGAGGGTCACCTAAACCAGACTTGCCAGGGTAAGAAAAAGTCCTCCCCCTACACATACCTAATTCTGCTCTGCTTTCTGTGTTTATTCTTTGCTCTCATCTCTGTTCTTATTTCTTATTCTCTCCACTTACTACTGTTTATTCTCTCTGTTTTATTTCTGTCTTCCCTTCTCTGTGGTTCTCATTGCATATTCTTGTCCCCCTTTTCTCTCCATTTTTCATCTTCTCTTTCCCTTGCCTCATCTCTTCTCCTTTCCTCTGTACCTAGAAAGATTTACATGTGGGCCCAAAATGGATCCAGGTGTTCCTCTTCTGCCATCTTCTATCACCAAGCTTCTAATACAAAAGAATTTGTGAGCTGCCAACATTCTAAAGACCTTTCCCCTTATTTTGTTGTTGCAGTCCCCTTCTGGTCTGTTTAGTCGATTTGCCAGATTACATTTGGGTTCTCAAGTTCTCTCCTTGCTTTTACCTACCAGGACCTGCTAGATCTTGCCCTCCCCAGATTACTGCTCATTCAGCTGGTGAGAACTTAAGCTCCTTCCACCAGGGAAACTTGGTTGGAACTAGAAAATTCTTCTCCTCCTCTTCCCCCATTGTCTGTCTTCAGTTCACTGTCTCCAGGAGCACCTAAAACAGCTTGTGGCTAAACAGTCCATCTGGAGCCCTGAGCAGAGATTCAGCCTGCTTAATTAGGATCTGGGGCTTCAAGCCTCATCAGCATGGCAGCCCTGGGGCTTACAATTCGGAGTCCTGGGAACGCATGCAGAGGCTCACCAACCATCCCTTTTCTCTTAGGCCAAACACTAAGGAAAGATACTCTACCTTGAGAGCTAAATGGATAGAATTTTGATCACTCTAAGAACCTTGGATCTTGCTATAGCTGTGTGTAAAAGTGGTCCCTATCAGTCTCTCTCATGGCCCTATTTATCTAGAAGGCCTGGGACAGAAGGAAAGGAGTAGCCTTATAACAGCACCTGCAGCAAAATAAGGTGATGATTGCTGAAGACGTGAGTTGGGTAGAACTTTTGTTGTATGGCCTGCCTGTGGTTATGCCAGCCTTCTCCTGGGGCTACGAAAACACTCAACGTGATGCCAGCACATGCCTGCCCCTCGGCCCTCTCCATGAGAAAACCCAAGTCTCCTACTACACCTGTTGAGGTGAAGATGAGCTCTCAGAATTAAGTTGACTACAACACCCAGCGTTTCAAGTTTATTAACTGATGTCTTGATATTCTGAAGACAGTGATTTCAGACTAGAAAACAGAAAACTGCTTTCTAGGTAGACAGTGGGAAAAGGAAGATATGAAAGCTGCTTAGTGGCAAGAGAGGAATGGATTGGTTTAAGTGAGGGGCATATGATAAATTTGTTGGAGAGAAGTGAAGTGGTTCACATTTTCATTGAGACTTTTATAAAGCTATATTACCTTGGAGGGCTTTAAGGGGATGACAACAGAATGAACAATGCAATGGGGGTGGTCATGGGGAGTGGCTTAGAGGAGCGGTCTCCAGCCTTTTTAACAGAAGGGACCGGTTTCATGGAAGACAGTTTTTCCAGGGGTGGGGGCCAGGGGCCGATCGCCACCTCAGCTCCATCTCAGATCATCAGGGGTTGGATTCTCATGAGGAGCCGCATCTTGGATCCCTTCCATGGGCAGTTTGCAGTGGGGTTCGCGCTCCTTTGAGGGTCTGATGCCCTCGTTTCTGGTGGGGGGTAGGGCTCAGGCGGTGATAGGAGCAATGGAGCACGGCTGTGGGTGCAGGTGGGCTTCACGGGCTCGCCTGCAGCTTGCCTCCTGCTGTGCTGCCCGGGTTTAGTGCCGGTTGGTCGTCTGCGGTCAGGGTGTTGGGGACTGAAGGCTTAGAGGAAATGTCACTTACCCTGCCACGTGCACCACTACAATTCAAGATGAAGAGAGAAGGAGGAATGGCAGAGCATTGTGGGAGGCTTTTTAGACTTTTCTCTTTCTCTAACCAGAGCATCTACACCTCCTGAGTCCTCCCCAGCCAGCATCATATTATATATTGGGGCCTAGGAGATGGCAGATGTGATGCTTTGTGGGTCCCCCAGGCTCTCCAAGGCTGCCACTAGCTGGGGGTCTGGGCCTTGCTGACCTATCAAAGCTCTGTAAGTTTATCTTGGGGGTTTCTCACTGTCTTGGGGAGAGTATATTTCTGGAGGGCAGGAGAGGGGAAAGGCAAAGCAGAGTGGAGAAACAACTAGGAGGCTTAAGGGAAGGGCCCTGTGGCACTGACGAGACATGGGGCAAAAGGTCCAAGAGCAATAAGAAAATACCCCTCTATTTTCCAGCATGTCACCTTCTCACTGATCTACTCCACCTCTGTCCTCCCTCCCCTCTTGCCCAGCTTCCAGTCCAAGCTCTATCATTGTAGTCACCCCTTAGCACATACCCTCATTCTTCTTGCTCCCTCCAAAACGCTCTTGCTGCTGTCCTTGTGGACGAACTGTCTTCCATCTAAGGCCAACTCTTTGCTGGACACAACTGTCCCCTGCCCCACCCCAGCCACATCCATGTTCTCTATCATCAATTTTCTGTGGTCTTCAGGGGTTCTTAATCCAGGATCCCAGTGGATAGAATTCAGGGACCCATGAATTTGGTTGAGAAATAATTTGTCTTTTTCTTCACTAATCTCTAGCTGAAGTTGAGTATTTCCTTCCATTGAGGCAGTAAACCATAGTAACATTAGCAGGAGCAACCTACAGTCATGAATAAAAATCACAGATATTTTCTTATCACATTACAGTTGTTGCAGATATTTCAGAATGTCATTTGTATTCATTGCTAATTCAAATGAAGGTTATTAGAAGTGCTTCTATATCTTATTTAATATGTTAATAAATAAGTACACATACTACTAGATGACCTATTCTTTTAATATTTTGATAATTTTCAACATAGTTTCCTTTGTAATCCTGTGTATTTTCTCTTGTATATTTAGAACATTATGAGTGAACTTTCCTCAATATGATAAAGGGCATTCATGAAAAGCCTACAGCTAACATCATACTCAATGGGGAAATAGTGAAAGGTTTCCCTTGAAGATGAGGAACAAGACAAGGCTGCCTACTTTCAGTATGGCTATGCAACATTTTACTAGAAATGCTAGCCAAAACAAATAAGATAGGCAAAAAAAAGGAAATGAAAGGGAAGGAAAGGGGAAGGGGAAGGGGAAGGGAGTCATTCACCTGGAAAGGAAGAATTGAAACTCTATTCACAGATGACATAATCCTGTATATAGAAAAATCCCAAAGATTACACACACATGCAAACTACTAAAGCTAATAAATGAGTTTAGCAAAATTGTAGGGTACAAGATCTACACACAAAATTCAGTTGTTTCTATCTACCAGCAATGAACAATCCAAAAAGGAAATTAAGGAAACAGTTCCATTTACAATAGTATCCCAAAGAATAAAATACCTAGGCATAAACTTAACCAAGAAACCGAAAGGCTTATACATGGAAAACTATAAAACATTTCTGAAAGAAATTAAGGATGTATTTTCATGTTCAGAGACTGGAAGGCTTAATATTGTTTAGAGTCAATCACTACTACCCAAAGTGATTTACAGATTCAATGTAATCTTTATCAAAATTCCAATGCCCCCACCTTTTTTTTGCAGAAATGGAAAAGTCAGTCCTCAAATTAATCAAATTCATAAGTGCCCCTGAATACCTGGAACAATTCTGAAGACAAAGAACAAAGTTGGAGGGCTTACACTTCCTGATTTCAAAACTTACAACGAAGCTACAACAAAATTCATCAGAACAGTGTGGTACTGGCATAAAGATAGACATGTGATTCAGCCCAGCAGAACCAATCAATAGCTCCACTCCAATGGATCTAGTCTCCAGACCAGCCCACCTGCTCACCCAGGTATCAGGCCAGCCAGCCCAAGAACTCCAGCAACAAGCCCACCCATGGACCATACTATAATTCCTGGATGGGCTTATTGGTGAAGGGCATTTCCAGACAAAGCCAGTCTGCAAAGACTGGACTAAGTACCTGCTCCTTCCAATGTGCAGTTGCCATGTATTAGAGTAAGAGTGTAAATTTTTTTTGTTTTTGTGATCAAAGTTAAGTTGTTATCAGCTTAAAATGGCATGTTATAAGATGTTTTTGTAGGCTTCATGGTAACCACAAAGCAAAACCTACAGTAGATATACAAAAAATTAAAAGTAAAAAAATCATAGCATATCACTAATCACAAATGAAGAAAGAAACAGAAGAAAAAAGAATCAAAGGATCTACAGAACAACCTGAAAACAATTAACAACATGGCAGTAGTCAGTCCTTACCTACCAATAATTACCTTGAATGTGAATGGATTAAATTTTCCAATCAAAAGACATGAGTGACTAAATGGATTTTTTTTAAAAAGACTCAACTATATATTGCCAACAAGGGACTCACTTCACCTGTAAGGACACACATAGACCAGAAGTAAAAGGGTGGAAAAATATTCCATGCAAGTAGAAACCAAAGGAGAGCAGAAGTGGCTATATTTATATCAGATAAAATGAACTTTAAGTCAAAATTGTAAAAAGAGATAAGATATATGATGATATAACGATAATGAGTCAATTCAGCAAGAAGATATAATAATTGTACATATATCACCCAACTTTGGAGCACCTAAATGTAGAAAGCAAATATTAATAGATCTGAAGGGAGAGATAGGGTACAATTCAATAATAGTAGGGGACTTCAGTACCCCACTGTAAGCAATGGAAATATCATCCAAACATAAAATCAATAAGGAAACATTAGACTTAACTAAATTCTAGACCAAATGAACCTAACAGACATAGAGAGAGTAGTCCACCCAACAGCAGTAGAATACATGTTAATACTTCTTAAATGCACATGGAATATTCTCCAGGATAGATCACGTTAGGCCACAAAACAAGTCTTGACAAATTTAAGAAGATTGGAATCAGGCTGGGTGCAGTAGCTCACAGCTGTAGTCCCAGCACTTTTGAGAGGCTGAGGCAGGAAGATCACTTGAGGCCAGGAGTTGGAGACCAGCCTGGGCAACATAGTGAGACCCTGTGTCTACAAAGAAATTTAGGCTGGGCATGGTGGCTCACGCCTGTAATCCTAGCACTCTGGGAGGACGAGGCAGGCGGATCACTCAAGGTCAGGAGTTTGAAACCAGCCTGAGCAAGAGAGAGACCCCATCTCTACTAAAATAGAAATAAATTAATTGGCCAACTAAAAATACATAGAAAAAGTTACCCGGGCATGGTGGCACATGCCTGTAGTCCCAGCTACTCGGGAGGCTGAGGCAGGAGGATCGCTTGAGCCCAGGAGTTTGAGGTTGCTGTGACCTAGGCTGACGCCATGGCACTCTAGCCAGGGCAACAGAGTGAGACTCTGCCTCAAAAAAAAAAAAAAAAAAAATACAAAGAAATTTAAAAAATAAGCCAAGGCTGCAGTGAGCTATGATCGTGTCACTGCAATCCAGCCTCAGCACCTGAGTGAGACCTTGTCTCAAAAGAAAAAAAAAAATTGAAATCATATCAAGTATCTTCTCTGACGACAATGGTATAAAAGCAGAAATCCATACCAGGAGGGACTTCAGAAAATTCACAAATACATGGAAATTAAACAGCATGCTCCTAAACAAATTAGTCAATAAAGAAATTAAAAGGAAAATTCAAAAATATCTGGAGACAAAAGAAAATGGAAACACAACTTTGGGGCTAGCTAGGCATGGTGGCTCATACCTGTAATCCCGGCGCTTTGGGAGGCTGAGAGGGGAGGATTGCTTGAGGCCAGGAGTTCAAGACCAGCTTGGGCAATATAGCAAGATCCCATCTCTACAAACAATTTAAAAATTAGCTGGCTATGGTGGTGCACATCTGTAGTGCCAGCTACTCAGGAGGCTGAGGCAGGACAATTGCTTGAGCCTAGTAGTTCGAGGTTGCAGTGAGCTATGGTGACACTATGGCACTCTAGCCCTGGCAACAGAGTGAGACCCTGTCTCAAAAACAAAACAACAAAAGAATTTTGTCCCTCTATCCTGCTACCCTAAGTTTATAAAAAAAAAATAATAATAATAACTTTGGGGATGCAGGAAAAGCAGTTGTAAGAAAGAATTGTATAGCAATGGATACCTACATCAAAACAAAAGAAAGATCTTAATGTAAACCTCAATGAACTAGAAGAGGAAGAACAACCTAAGCCCAAAGTTAGTAAAAAGAAAGAAATAACAAAGATTAGAGGAGAGATAAATGAAATAGGGACTAGAAAAACAACAATAAAATCAAAAAAACTGAGATGTTTTGAATAGATTAACAAAATTGACAAATCTTTAACTACACTAAAGGAAAAAAACAAAATGCAAATAAATTAAATCAGAAGTGAACAAGAAAAGCAAGTGATACCACAGAAATATAAAGGATCATATTAGATTGCCATGAACAATTGTATACCAAGAAATTGGTAACCTAGAAGAAGTGGATAAATTCCTACACACATACAACCTACCAACACTGAATCATGAAGAAATAGAAAATCTAAACATCTGATTATCAGGTGCCTCGGGGAAAAAAATCTAAACAGACCAATAATGAATAAGACTGAATCAATAATAAAAAGAAACTAATCAAAGAAAAGCCCAGGGCCCAATGGCCTCGTTGCTGAATTCTACCAAATATTTATTTATTTTTAAAAATCTTTTGTAGAGATGATGTCTTGCAGTGTTACCCAGGCTGGTCTTGAACTCCTGGCCTCAAGTGATCTTCCCATCTCAGCCTCCCAAATTGCTGGGATTACAAGTGTGAACTACCACACCCAGCCTCTACCAAACACTTAAAGAATACCATTGCTTCTCAAACTCTTCCCAACAATTGAATAGGAAATACTTCCAAATTTATTTTTTAATTTTATTTTATTTATTTTTTGAGATAGGGTTTTGCTCTTTCTCCTGGGCTGGAGTGTGGTGGCATCATCATAGCTCACTGCAACCTCAAACTCCTGGGCTCGAGTGATCCTCTTGCCTCAACCTGCCAAGTATATGGGACTACAGGCATGCGCCACCACGCCTGGCTATGTTTTGTAGAAACAGGGTCTTATTCTTGCTCAGGCTGGTCTCAAACTCCTGGCCTCCAGCAATCCTTCCACCTCAGCCTCCCAAAGTGCTAGGATTACAGGCATTAGCCACTGCACCTGGCCTCAAATTCATTTTAGGAAGCCATAATTACACTTATACAAAATTCAGAAAAAGATACTACAAAAAAAAGGAAATCACAGGCCAACATCCCTGTGAACATAGATGCAAAAATCCTGAACAAAATACTAGCAAACAGAACTCAAAAGCACATTAAAAAGATCATATACCATATTCAAATGGGACTTATCCCTGGAATGGAAGGATGATTTAACATACACACATATATAAATGTTCTATGTCAAATTAACAGAATGAAGGACAAAAAACATATAATAGTCTCAAAAGATGCAGAAAAAGCATTTTAAAAAATTCAACAACCTTTCATTATAAAAACTCTCACCAAATTAGGCATAGAAGGAATGTACCTTGACACAATAAAGGCTATATGGTGAATCCATCATCATACTCACAGTGAAAAGTTAATAGCTTTTCCCCTAAGATAGGAACAACACACAGACACCCATTCCCATCACTTCTATTCAACATAGTACTGGAAGTCATAGTATGTGAAGGAAGCAAAAGGTGTCCAAATTGGAAAGGAAGAAGTTAAATTGTCCCTTTTTGCAGATAGAAAACCCTAAGGACTACAACAAAAAACTGTTAGAATTAATAAACAAATTCAGTAAAATTAGAGGATACAAAATCAATATACAAAAATCAGTAGCACCCCTTGGTGATTCTTCTGTTAATGCTAATTTTTTTAGTTTCATATTTCTCCATTAGGACTTGAAAGGCTCTGAGCTTTTCTTACTGATTGCATCCTATCAGTGGAATTCAAATGGGTCTGAATTTTTTACTTGTTGAAATCAATGAAACTTAAATAAAAACTGAGAGGTTGTCTTGCAATAAAAAACAAAAACTGTTGAGAATGTCTTTAAAATAAATCCTATGATGATAAAATGTATTGCTTAGAAGTACAAAAAAAAAAAAACCCAGTAGCATTGCTATACAATAATAGTGAACTATCTGGAAAAGAAATCAAGAAAACAATCTCATTTACAATAGCTACAGAAAAATAAAATACTTGGGAATAAATTTAACCAAGCAGGTTAAAGATCTTCCCTGAAAGCTACAAAACATTGATGAAAAAAACTGAAGACGACACAAGTAAATGGAGAGATATTCCATGTTCATGGATTGGAAGAATTAATATTATTAAAATGGCCATACTACCCAAAGCAGTCTTCTACATGTTAATGCAATCCCTATCAAAATTTCAATAACATTTTTCACAGAAATAAACAATCCTAAAATTTGTACAGAACTGAAAAGACCCAGAATAGCCAAAGCAATCCTGAGCAAAAAAAATAAAGCTGGAGGAATCATACTGCTCAAAACAAACAGCCGATGGAACAGAATAGAGAGTCCAGAAATAGTTCCACACATTTACAGCCAACTGATTTTCCACAAAGGTGCCAAGTATACACAATGAGGAAAAGACAGTCTCTTCAAAAAATAGTGGTGGGAAAACTGTATATTCACATGCAGAAGAATGAAATTAGACTCTTATCTCATACCATATACAAAAATCAACTCAAAATTGATTAAACACTTAAATTTAAGACCTGAAACTGTAAAACTACAATAAGAAAATATAAGGAAAAAGCTCCAAGACATTGGTCTGGGTAATAATTTCTTGGATATGACTCCAAAAGCAAAAATAGATAAAAAGGATTGCGTCAAACTAAGAAGCCTCTTCACAGCTAAGGAAACAATTATAACAGAGAAAAGAGACAACTCAAAAATTGGGGGAAAATATTTGCTAATGATATGTTGGATAAGGGTTTAATATCCAAAATATATAAAGGAACTCAAACTACTCAATGACAAGAAAACAAATAGCCCAGTTAAATAATGGGCAAAGGACTTGAATAGACAGTTCTAAAAAGAAGACATACAGTGGCCAACAAATACATGAAAAAATGCTTAATATCACTGATCATCAGGGAAATACAAATTAAAATCACAATGAGATTTGTTAGACTTGTTTCCATCTGTTAGAATGGCTACAATAGAAAAGATGAAAGATAGCAAGTGTAGGTGAGCATGCAGAGAAAAGGGAACCCTTCCACACTGTTGATGAGAATGTAAGTTAGCACCGCTATTATGGAAGACAGTATGGTGATTCCTCAAAACACTAAAAATATAATTATCATATGATCCAGCAATCCCACTACTGGGTATATATCCAAAGCAATTGAAATCAGTATGTCAAAGAGATGTCTGCACTCCCATGTTATTGCAGCATTATTCACAATAAACAGGATATAGAAACAACCAAAATGCCTATCAAGGATGAATGGTTAAAAAATGTGGTATATATATGCAATGAAATACTATTCAGCTTTAAAAAAGAATAAAATTCTGTTATTTGTGACAACATGGGTGAATCTAGAGGAACTTATGCTACACAAAGTAAGCCAGTCACAGAAAGACAAATACTTTATGATTTTACTTGTATGTAGAATCTAAGAAAGTCAAACTGATAGACATAGAGAGTAGAATGGGTGTTATCAGAGGCTGGGAGCTGGGAGGTGTGGATGGGAAAAGGGGAGATGTTGCTCAAAGGGCATAAAATTTCTGTTTAAGAGGAATGATTTCTGGTGACCTACTGCACAGCATGGTGACTATGGCTAATAATGTATTAATATATTTCAAAATTGCTACAGAAGTGGATTTTTTCTATTGTTTTTGTATTATTATCTTAAAATGTTATTTTTTCTTACCATTTTTAGTAATTTAACTTGACATTGTGAACATATACAAGTGGATTTTAAGTGTTCTCTCCAGAACTAAATAAGTATGTGATGTGATGGATGTGTTAATTAGCCTTATTTGATCATTCTGCAATATATGTATGTATTGAAACATCACATGGTACCCCTTATTTATATATATGCAATTATTACTTGTCAATTTAAAATAATTTATTAAAGAAAAAATAATGTAAAACTTGTAAATTGACAAAAGTGATTGTTACTAGGTGTCCTTTCTGTGGAGTGGTTGGCAATGACTAGCAGACCTTTGAGAGATTATCTATTTCCATTGGCATGTGCACTTTTGACTGACTTTTATTGACTTGGCTATTTTACAATTCTGTAGGGGTAGAGGTTAACTTGTAGAAAACTGATAGTAATGAAATGGTTTCTGTTGGAGAAAAAGGCCAAGGATTTCTGTTCATAGCAATACAAATAAAATTTGTCAAGAGATGCAACTGATTTCTTTGTAGTAAAGAAAAGATAACCCCAAAGTACAAACCATAACTTCAAACATCACTGTTTATTACCATTGGGATATTAACCTTTCACCTGTTAGCAACCTCTTTTCAGCATTCCTTTGGTTGAATGATTATTTAAAAAATCTCTTGAAATTCTCCTTTGCATTGGTTGTAACATCATTCAGGTCACTCAATGACAAAATCTCTTCTTGACCAAACTTTAGTCAGGCTCCTCTGATCCCTGTTTTAGACTAGGCCTCCACCTTGGACCCCAACCTGTCTTTGGCCTGTCCAGCCCAGTCTTAGCAAAAAGTCCTGCTAAGTCAGTTTAGTGTGAATCCCCTCACACTTGACATCTGATCAAGTTCCTCATTTCTCACCTTTGCTGTCTAAGTCCTTGGCCTCCTTTTAGGAAGAATCCCCTAACCTTGATGTGTCCCTCTTAGTAATTTTCCATCCATGACACCCAACTCTCTCTTTCTTGGCTTTAAATCCCTAGCTGTCTTTGTTGTATTTGGAGTTGAACCCAATCTCTCTCCCCTTTTGCGATACCCCTGTTACAATAGTTTGAATAAAATTCTCCCTTGCTGTTTTAGCAAGTATCAGAATAATTTTGTTTAATCATTATTGAACAAAATTCTAAGACATGTGCATTTTATATTTGCATGAGTCATACCTTCCCGATTTTGAAAAATATTTTAGCAAAAGTCACCTTAGTGAGGCCTTACTTAGCTGCTCAGTCAAAAAATACAGAACTCCTCCACCATTTTATTGCCTTGCTTTTGTTTTTTCCTCATCGTCTTGTGTATTTGTGCTGGTCAGTTGTCCCCTCACCAGCGAGTCAGCTTAGCGGGGCAGGGGCTCTGTCTCTTCGCCTCGCGTTCGCAGCGGACACTCCGTCAAGATTCCACGACTGAAGGAAGGAAGGAAGGAGCGGTATCTGGCCTCGGGGACGCGCAGGCCGCCCGCCCCGCGCGCTCTGCAGGGCCGACCCCGGTGTCCCCGCGCCCGAGTTAGCCGCCGCGGGGCCGCGGCCAGGACTTCGCTCCCGGCCTCCAGGTCCGCGTCAGGCCCTGCGGCGGGACACGCCGCCGCCGCCTCGTCCCGCAAGTCTCCGACGGACGGCGTCGGCGCGGCTGGCGGAGGACGCGGGGTGGACCTTGAGGGAAGGGCCCCTGTAACAGAGTGAGAATGAAGAAAAACGTTTCTAAGAAAGTGTTCCTGGGGGAAAACGACAACAACAACGATCATTGTCACTCACTCCGCGGCAGGAGCTTTTCCAGCTGCTTCCCAAGTAGCGACTCGACCTGCCAGTCCTCGCTGCGGCCGGCTGTGAGCCAGCGCCCGCGGTCTCTGGGCCGAGAGAGCGGCGCGCCGCCACGGGGCCTCCGGCAGGACGCGGCAGCGAGGTTGTGCCACCTGCGGGCGGCGGGGCGGGCGCAAGTACCAGAGCTAGGGAGCGCAACTGACATCCGGGTGTCAGGATGGCCGAGTGGTCTAAGGCGCCAGACTCAAGGTCTGCCTTGCCTGCGGGTGTTCTGGTCTCCAGATGGAGGCGTGGGTTCGAATCCCACTTCTGACACGTCCTCTTTGTTTTCCATCCCTTAAGAAACTCCAGAACTTTCCCAGAGGCTGCTGGTATTTTCTTCTCTTCTCCAGAAAGAAGACCACAACTAGATTCTGCTTGACCCCGCTGTTCTCTGCCCTGCGTTTGTCTAAGTGCGACAGGTAGCGGCTGCCTAGCTGGGAGAATCAGACGCTTAGAGCGGCCTCACGAACACCGGGGAAAAGAGGCATCCGATAGCACTGTCGCGTAGAATATACGTCACATACACTCATTTACTATAATATGTCGCCAAGAGCACTGCCATGTCCTCCCTGGTGGTCTAGTGGTTAGGATTCGGCGCTCTCACCGCCGCGGCCCGGGTTCGATTCCCGGTCAGGGAAGGTGAGTTTTTGTCCTTTTGTCCCTTCAAACCTTCTAATACAAAAGGCGGAATGATCCTCTTTCACTTAGAAAAAAATGTAACCCTGGCTTGGGCGGGGCAAACGCATTACATGTAAACAAAATGTACCCCCATAATATCCTGAATTAAAACAATTAAAAAAACAATGCAATTAATAAAAACAGAAAGGTGAAAATAAAAAAGCAGTCGAAGCAGAGAGTAGTTACCAGAAGTGAGTCCCACAATGGTCTATGAGCGCCAGCTGTGTGCCAGGCATTGACCTTTACCTACGATATTATAATTAAGAAAGAAAAACGACGCAGACAGCGCGAAACGATCCAAAAAGATTGCCCTGGGGCTGCCGGAAGTGCCTGCTCTCAAAATTATGGCTCGGAATTTTAAAAGTGTCCTCAGATGTCCGAATGCCATTAGAATGGCACCTGTTGCCTAGAGGGGCCGGTAAGGAGGAGTCTTCTCTCCTCACAATGGCTTAGGTGATTGTGGCTATGGAAAGAAGTCAGGTAATTATTCCTCCAACATCTACCTTTTTAGTTTGAAAATAAATAGAAATGATTGAAATAGTGCCGCTATGAACCCTCGTGTTTTCTGTACCTAAATTCAATAGATTCAACAACAGTGGTTAATATTTTTTCACATTCTCCCTCTCTAGAAAGTGATACATAGACAGATAGATATAGACAGGTATAGATTCTCCTGCCCTACCCATTTCAGTTGCAGATATGACATTACTCCACGTGACACCTAAGAAAATTGACATTATCATATGCCAATCCACATTCAAATTTCCCCCAATTGTCCCTAAAATGTGTTTTATAGCTGCTTTTTGTTTTTATTCTAGAAATTTCATTGCCCATTTTTTAAAATTGGGAAGGCTGTGGAAAACAATTACTAATTTATTTTAATAATTAAAAACATTTAAATAACATTTAAGGTCTGTCTTCTAACATGTCTGTAGAATTCTGAGCCTATAAGCCTAATTTTTTGTTGTTTTCCAAATTATTCATTTCTCCCTGGGCACCTTTTCTAGACCTGCAGCCCAGGGCTGTGTTGTCATATACTCTCCCTCCCTGTTATTAATAGTGATAACCCAGCTTCCCAGAATGAGGGAAGACAGGAGGTCAAAGCGTTTTGTCTCTGTTTTGCTGTGTCCAAGCAACCAGTGGCCAGCTGGCCTCTCATGGAGTACAGCAGCTAGCTTAGTGGTCCGGTGGAGGAGCTGAGTTCCTATCGTGGGGCTGCCTTTTTAGCTGCAAGTAAGCTGTTCCTCTTTTCTAAGCCTCAGTTTTCTCATCCCTAAAATTGGCCAAAGGATGATTTCCTATAGCGGTAGGACTATACAAAATTTTAATTTTCTTTGCTGTAATTTCATGCATATACTGAATTTTCTACCACAAGTATATAAAACTTATTAGTAAAAAATAATACACTTTACTTGAAAAACTACTCACAGATTACACAAAAATTAACTCAAAATAAATCACAGATCTAAATGTAACACATAAAACTATAAAACTTTCACAAAAACATACGATAAATCTTCAGGATCTTGGGCTTACTGAAGAATTAGACATGTCACCAAAAGCATGATCCATAAAAGAAAGCATTTTTAAATTGAATCTCACCAAAATTAAAAATTTGTTCTGTGAAAGACCTTGTTAAGAGGATGAAAAGAGAAACTATAGACAGAAATGATTCACAAACCACATTTTTATTGGTAAGCAAACCGAAAATATTAATATTTTATTAGAACCTGGTTCTTTCTCAATTGATTCCTGTCACATGGGTTTACATAGGCAGCTATAAAAGGCAAACGTAAACATACTTTCTTAAAGATTCACCATACACTGTTTTCTCTTAGTGAATGGAAAGGGCCGACCACGTATCTGACAAAGGACTCATATCTAGGATATATTGAGAAATATCAAAGTTCCACATTAAAAATCAAACAACCCAACTGGAAAATGAACCAAAGACATTTCATCAAAGAAATACATGAAAAGACATTCAACATTGTTGAAGTACAAATTAAAACTACAATGAGATATCAGTACATACTTATAAGGATGGCTAAGATAAAAAAAATACTGATAACATCAAATGCTGGTGAGGATACCTAGAAATTGGATCACTTATACATTTCTGGTGGGAATGTAAAATGGTACAGCCATTCTAGAAAGACAATGATAATTTTTTACAAATCTAAACACATACTTACCATATAATCCAATAATTACACTCCTAGGCATTTATCTCAGAGAAATGAAAACTTAAGTTCACATGAAAACCTATACACAAATGCTCACAGCACTGTTATTTAATATTTGTAACAGCCAAAACCTGGAAACATCCCAAAGGCCCTTGAAGGCTGAATGGCTAAATAAACTGTGGCACCGCCATACTGTAGGACACTGAAGGACACTCAGCAGTAAAAACAGCTTGAATAAGCCACAGGGTGTATTCATATTGAGTAAAAAAGTTCATCTCAATAGGTCATATACTGTATGATTCCACTTATATAACATCCTATAAATGACAAATTATGATATTGGAAAACAGATTAGTGGTTGCCAGGGCTTGGGAATATTGAGGGGTAGGGAGTGTGGGGAGAGTATAAAGGGACAGGTAGCACAAAGTAGATCTTTGTGCTGGTGGACAAGTTCTATATCCTGAATCCACATCTGTGAGGAAATGACATACAACTATACACAACATTGCACCAGTGTCACATTTTGGGTTTTGTTATTGTACTATAATTATGTAACATGTTACTATTGGCAGAAATTGAGTGAAGGGTATACTGGGACCTATATGTACCCTCTTTGCAACTTCCAGTGAATCTGTAATTTTTTTTTTTTAAGAGACTGGGTCTTGCTCTGTTGCCCAGACTGGAGTGCAGTGGCATGATCATATTTCACAGCAGCCTTGAACTCCTGGAACCAAGGGATCCTCCCATCTCAGCCCCTGGAATAGCTAGGACTATAGATACATGTCACTGTGCCTGGCTAATTTTTAAAAATTTTTTGTAGCATCAGGGATCTCACTATGTTGCCCAGGCTGATCTCAAACTCCTGACCTCAAGTGATCCTCCTGCTTTGGCCTCCCAAATTTCTGGGATTACAGGCGTGAGCCACCATGCCTGGCCTATGATTATTTTTTCAAAGAAATTACCTGCTCCCTACATGATGGGCGACATTAACCCCAGTAGGTTTACTCCAGGAAGAAGCACGCCTCTGGAATCCCAAGATTCTTCCTGTTTTGCTCCCAACACACATAATCGTCTGGCACTTGTCACACTTATTTGGACATATGTCCTAGTCCTGAAGCTTGCACCCAAGTTCACCAAGGGCAGGATTTGGACCTTGTTCACCAGATTTCAGAATCACTGTCAGGGTGGTTGTTTAATTCATGTGAACATCATATGTGCAGTGAGATGGAGTAGGGCTGTGAAACTGGGGTACCACTGGCCTCTGTGGGGCTGGTTGCAAGTTGGAAGGAGACAGAAAACGCCCTCAGTGGGGAAGTAGCTGGGGTCTGGGTGAGTCAGTGCTGGGAAAGGCAGTTTGCCAAGTGGCCTGGATATCCCTCCACATTTCTTCTGGTTATGCCCTGAAGGCAAGGCCCTTGCTGCTCTTTGCTGGGGCCATTTCTCAGGGTTGTGCATTAATGAGCAACCTCTCGAGGGATAAAGTAATGTCTTTCCCCTCAAACAAAAGCAGGCTTGCCTACTGCTTGCTTTACAATTGGTAAATTCTCTAAGCTCAGTGTTCTTCAGCTGCAATGCAAGCCGAGTGCAGGTCCAGCGTCCACCTGGGCCCCCTCTGTGTTGTCCTCTTGGGACTTGGGGACGCGGGGTGCTCATGCTCCTTGCTGTGCCATGAGTAATAAGTCCTTTGTCTCTGATTCACAAGTCTGGTGTTCTTTGTCAGTATCCATGAAACCATGGCAGGCTCACTTTTAGCTTGCAAGTAGGACAAAATCCCAGACCCTGCCAGAGGAGGGCTCCTGGGCAGCATGTCGCTCTGTCCCAGCCTCAGGCTCTAAAGAGAATGGCACTACTCAGCAGGTTCTGAAGGCCTTCCTCAAGGCACTTTGTTGACTTTGGTGATGAACTGTCCCCTCACTTCATAGCCACTTGGCCTCTCCCTATGGCTCTCTGGGTGATTAGCTCACACCCTTGAGTGGTCCCTTAGGGCCAGAGTCCAGGCTGATCTCTGCCAAATGATGGGCCTCGCTAGACCTCGCCCATCTGCCCAGGCACCTTATCGTCTGTCTGCTTGAAAGGTCTCATCGGTATGGACTCCGACGGTCTGACTCCTCACCCGCTCAGGCTCCAGGCCAAGAAGATCCAGGGCTATGGGCAGCAGGGGTCCTCAAACTTTTTAAACAGGGGGCCAGTTCACTGTCCCTCAGACCGTTGAAGAGTGCGCACCGTGGGCCTGGGACGAGTCGGCTGCTAAGCAGGACAGGCAGCTGCGACAAAAACACCCAGCAGGCGGGATAAATGTCCTTGGTGGGCCGCATGTGGCCTGCAGGCTGTAGTTTGAGGACGCCTGGGCAAAGGGATGGGGGCAGACCACACAAACTGGAACTGTGCATCCTGAGAACTTTTATTTACTCAGTCAACTTCAGCCATTGCTGAATGTCTGCAAAGTTAACCACTATTTCTTTCAGGACACAAAAAACAGTGAGACAGAGAGCACCTAAGCTGAGAAGACACAAAAGAATTTGAAGTTAGGTTTAGATTTTTACCACCCTGGATCAGCATTTGTGACCTCAGGCAAGTTATTTGATCTCTTTGAGAATCGGTTCTCCTCAACGAAGTGATGTTAGAACGTGCACATAGCGTGCTGTGTGACACGGAGAAGCGCTGAGCATGTTGCCGCCCGTACAGACGCCTCCGTCTGCGGAGAGGAGCCCTCAGTGCTGCTGCTAGGGTCTCGCAAGCTGAGACTTCGAGCGAGACGACGCGCAACGACGCCAGTTTTACCACAGGCTGGTTGGTGTAAACAAGAGTTAGATTTCTATGGTGCATTTCTTTTTTTTTTTTTTTTATTTCAGCATATTATGGGGGTACAAATATTACGGTTATGTATATTCCCCGTGCCCCCCTCCCCCCTCGAGGCAGAGCCTCAAGCATAACCACACCCCATACGTTGCACATCTTACTTATTATGTTTGTATATG
>CAUYPO010131796.1:0-28545 GCA_963574435.1 Cheirogaleus major | reverse complement strand
GGACTACAGGCATGCGCCACCATGCCCGGCTCATTTTTTCTATATATTTTTAGTTGGCCAATTAATTTCTTTCTATTTATAGTAGAGACGGGGTCTCGCTCTTGCTCAGGCTGGTTTCGAACTCCTGAGCTCGAGCGATCCTCCCGCCTCGGCCTCCCAGAGAGCTAGGATTACAGGCGTGAGCCACCGCGCCCGGCCTTTTCTATGTATTTTTAGTTGGCCAATTAATTTCTTTCTATTTTTTTTTTAGTGGAGATGGGGTCTTGCTCTTGCTCAGGCTGGTTTTGAACTCCTGACCTTGAGCGATCCGCCCGCCTCAGCCTCCCAGAGTGCTAGGATTACAGGCGTGAGCCACAGTGCCCGGCCGGATTCCTCAGTTTCATGGAAGACAATTTTCCTATGGATGAAGTGGAGGCCAGAGCTCAGGCAGCTACTTGTGGCCTGGTTCCTAACAGGCCACAGATTGGGGGTTGGGGACTTCAGACTTACACGATACATCTCCTTGGCCCATGTTTTGGGATGTATATGCTCAAAGTTATCTTCAGGTGGGTTTTTTTGTTGTTATGGTTTATATGGTGGCGGAGTAGGGCAGTGCACTGTGTCACTCTATGGGCACTGATCTTGGTGACATTGTGCGTGGGCCCCTTGGAGGTCGGCTGTGTACCACCCACCTAGTAGGTTTTTACTAACAGCCAGGCTCTAATTGTTTTTTTTCAAAAATTCCCCAACAAAATAACAAATTCCTGTATATTTCCACCTAAAGTTAGCATACCTAAATAAAGCATTTCTAAGTTTTGGACATATATACAACATATAATTTAAAAAATATTGTGATTCTTCTGTTACTGTAGAACTAAAATTCTGTTTCTCTTCACTACAGTTGATTCTGTATATCCAAGGGCTTTGTCTTTATGGATTCAACCAACTGCAGATTGAAAATGTTCTCTAATTTAAAAAAAAATCAATAAAAATATCAACATAATAAAAAATAATACAAGTAAAAACCCCAATACAGTATTACAACTATTTAAATAGCATTTTCATTGTATTAGGTATTATAAATAATCTAGAGATGATTTAAAGTATACGGGAGGATGTGCGCAGGTTATATGCAAATTCTGGACCATTTTATATAAGGGGGTTGAGCATCCAGGGATGTTGGTATCCTTCGGGGTCCTGGACCCAATTCCTTGTGGATGTTGAGGGATGACTACTTTTTTTTGAGACAGAGTCTCACTCTGTTGCCCAGGCTAGAGTGAGTGCCGTGGCGTCAGCCTAGCGCACAGCAACCTCAAACTCCTGGGCTCAAGCAATCCTCCTGCCTCAGCCTCCCGAGTAGCTGGGACTACAGGCATGCGCCACCATGCCCGGCTAATTTTTTCTATATATTTTTAGTTGGCTGATTAATTTCTTTCTATTTTTAGTACAGACGGGGTCTCACTCTTGCTCAGGCTGGTCTCGAACTCCTGACCTTGAGTGATGCACCTGCCTCGGCCTCCCAGAGTGCTAGGATTACAGGTGTGAGCCACCGCGCCCGGCCTCCACTCTGATTTAAGACATTCCTCTTGAACGAGAAGTAACTCCCAGGTGTAGGTTAGTGGACACAAGAGAAGAGTGTCACCCATGCTGAGGAGCACTGATTTTGGCCTCATGGCCATTCCAATACCCCAGGGACTTCCTCCTCCCGAGGGGAGGTTGACCAGTCCACGAAGGGGCTCATGGGTGGTTTTGGTCCATTTGGTGGGGGGGGGCATATTATGTCCCATCCTGGACTCTTTCCTCTGTCTGCCCAGACGTTCTTCCTCGAGGTGCTGCCTGTGTGCTTGGGCTGCCCACGCGCCCTGCCCACGGCGGCAATGACCACGCGGACCCCACAGTCCCCAGGATCTCAGCACTCAAGTTATACGCACGCAAGGGCAAACCAAACCAAAACCAACAAGCCTCCAAATACAGAGAGATGACTCTTCTGTTGAAGTTAAGATTTCTAGGTAAGACATCAGTGGTAACAGTGGGTATGTGGTGGTTGATTGTTGGAAAGCAGGTTCTCAATCTAGAAAATTATCCACATTCCCTTTGCCCTTGGTCATTTCCAGTGTTTGTTAAAAAAAATACACACACACACACACACACACACACACACACATTTCCCCCCATTTGTTTCATCTTGTTTCTTTGGATTCTGGCATGACTCTTGCACATTGCTTTTGATTTTTAAAGAACTGTAATTTAGAAGTAGCTTCTCTTGCAGATGGTAAATACTTAAAAATTCAAAATCTTCACAGCTCATGCTCTAAGGACATTTTGATCTCTGCTTTATTGCAACAAGTCAGTTGGCGTTGGCATGCCTGCTTCTTGTGGGAGGGTTGTGTGCACATAGTAGGTGCTTAATAAATGCTCGCTGATGAAGTGGTATTGAAGCAGAGCTGGTGCAGCTGATCAGGTACTAGGGCAAGGTGAGTGGAAGCGAGAGGGGTGAGAAATCACGTCACGCTGCAGAGTGATCCAGGCTGCACGGCGACAAACAGACCTAATTAGTTGTCCCTCTGCCAGCAGCCCTGGGCAGACACATCCGAAGGGCAGAGATGGAGAAAGGCTAAGGTTCACTTGGCTTGCCCAAGTGAACGAGCCTCTGTCCCGGTGCACCTGCGTAGGACTGGCCGTGCCTCAGACCCATCGTGGGGCTGGTTGCAGATACCTGAGAGGCTCCTGAGAGAATTGGGCGAGAGTGCCGGTGGGGGTGGGAGGTGAGTGGCATGGTGGGGTGAGCAGCTACAGGAAGCTCCTGCTGGCAGGTGGGCCTGCTCCCATGCCCTGCCAGGCTCCCGGTACCTGTGCCCAGCAAGCACAGCACAGAGCTGTCCTGGCGAGTATCGGGCACTGGTATGGTCTTTTCCAAGTGTGTGTTATCGGCTGCCACGAAAGTCCTCAGCTGCAAAATGGAAGTGCTTTCACTCGCAGACACAAGGAGTCTTCACGGTCGCCTGGGAAGTGCTGAGCTCAGCACGTTTTCCAAGATGCTCCTCGGAAGGTACTTGTGCTCCGTCACCCTGGGCTCTTGCTAGACTCAAAGAGAGGCGCTGGCCCAGAGTCAAGGCCTTACTTAGCAAGACCCTTTGAGCTGCCTGTCACTCGGCAGAAGCTGGAGTGGACTTTAGGAGTCTACTCTTGTTTGGAGAATCTGAGGAGAGATCTCCGAGCACTTTGGTGCTGTTTCAAGAGAGGCAGGAAGACTGGCGTGTGTACGTGTGGAGATGGCAGGGGTGGGGGTAGGCAAAGGTTTGGATCAGATGACTGGATCCAAAGGCCAACTCTGCCATCTGCCACTGACTACGGATTCGGGAGAGTCTGTCAATCATTTGAAGCCTCAATTCCCTCATAAGTGAAACGGACTAGCAATAAGCGTTAGGGGCTGTTGGGTTCTGCAAAAATCCCTGTGTTGCAGCCTTAAGCCCCAGGACCTTTGAATGTGACTGTGTTCGGAGATAGGGTCTTTGAAGAGGTAATTGAGTTAAAATGAGGTCATATGGGTGGGCCCTAATCCAGTGTGACTGGTGTCCTTATGAGATGAGGAGAGAGGAGATTAGGACACAGACACACTGAGGGGTGACCACGTGAGGACACAGGGGAAGACGGTGCGGTGTCTACAAGCCGAGAGAGCGGCCACAGGAGAACCAACACCTTGATTTCAGATCTAGCCTCCAGAACTGGGAGAAAGTAAATTTCTGTTGTTTAAGCTGCCCAGTGGGACTATGTTGTGGCAGCCCTAGCAAAAACAACACAGTGAGCACCTAACAGATTTTTAAGGATTAATTAGGATAATATGTATAAACAGCTCAGTGTCATTCCTAAAGCACAGACTTGGTAAATATTTTTAATATTTTACGTTCAGGTATTTCAAGGCAGTGTGATATGGTGGTTTAGGGACTGGACTGCCAAAATTCGAGGTCTGGTTTGGCTACTTACTCTGAGTGACCCTGGGTTTTATATTAAATTCTCTAAATGCCAAGTTCCTTATTTGTAAAACGGGGGAAATAACCATACCTGCATCACAGGGTTGCTGGGGTGTGAGGTCAGATATTGGCTGTCTCGCATTTAGTACGTAGCAGGTGGCTGTTTTATTGCTGTTATAACTGAGAGCAGGTGAGCATTTAGTTTCCCCCTTTGCTAAGTGTGTCTGATATCGATTCAGTATTCAGTGAGCACCTCTTCTGTAATAGGGCGCTGGGAAAGGGGCCAGAAAGATACCTTCCTGCCCGGGCCACACCTCTGCTCCTGACCACACCCCTGCCGCAGACCACACCCACGCCCGGCCACACCTCTGCCCCTGACCACACCCCTGCCCCAGACCACACCCCCACTCTGGCCACACCCCTGCCCCAGACCACACCCATACCCCAGCCACACCCCTGATCCTGACCACACCCCCACCCCGGCCACACCCCTGCCCTTGGCCACACCCCTGCCCATGACCACACCCCTGCCCCTACTAGATTCACCCTGAACTCTTCTCTGAGTCATATTCCCTGAAGTCTATAGTTACTGAAAATCATAATATTTATTAATGCTGCTTTCTAGACTTTTACCTATGAATTCTTTTCTTTTCTTTTGGTCTGTACAACCTTGGGGGGTGGTAATATGTCCTACATCTGCCAGTTGTTAACCTTTTCTCTGACCAGAGAGTGTAAGATGATAATGTAGAGGAAAATTTAGTTTTGATCTCCAAAGAAAGAGGTCTCTGTGTACTTGCAGTAATAAGCAAACACCTTTAGCTTAAGAAGATAAACTTAAGTACAATGTTTGTTCTCTAGAGCGGTGGTCCCCAGCTCTTTTGGCACCAGGGACTGGTTTCATGGAAGACAATTTTTCCATGGACCTGGGTGGGGGGGCATGGTTTCGGGATGATTCAAGTGAATTACATTTATTGTGTACTTCATCTCTATTACTATTCCATTGTCACTTGTCACTCACTTACAATGTTTCCATGTGAGTCTGCAAGCAATTGGTTTATTATGGTCTCTGTGCAGTCAAACCTCCCTGCTCATGATAATCTGTGTTTGAAGCCGCTCCCCAGCGCTAGCATCACCACCTCAGCTCCACCTTGGGTCATCAGGCATTAGATTCTCACAAGTAGCCGCAACCTAGATCCCTTGCATGCGCAGTTTACAGTAGGGTTCAAGCTCCTACGAGAATCTAACGCTGTGGCTGATCTCACAGGAAGCCCAGCTCAGGGGTGATGTGAGTGATGGGGAGCGGCTGCAAATACAGATGAAACTTCACTAGCTCACCTGCCGCTCACCTCCTGCTGTGCAGCCAGGCTCCTAACAGGCCATGGACCAGTACTGCTCTGTGGCGCCGTGGTTGGAGACCGCAGCTCTAGAGGGATACTGATTAATTTTAAAATATGAACAAAGGGTAGTACTTTTTTTTTTTTTTTTGGTGTTTTTTACTATGGTAAGAACACTTAATATGAGATCTGTCCTCTTAACAGAATTTTAAGTGTACAATACAGTATCATTATCCATAGGTACAATGTTATGCCACGGATCTCTAGAACATTTTTGTCTTGAATAATTGAGACTTTATGCCTGTTCATTAGCAACTCCCCATTTCTCCTCCCTCGAGTCCCTGGCGGCCACCATTCTACCCTTTGCTTCTGTGAGTTTGACTATTCTAGATGCCTCGTGCAAGTGGAATCATGCCGTGTTTGTCTTCTGCGCCTGATTTATTTCACTTCGCAGGATGTCCTCCAGGCTCACTTGTGCTGTCGCAAATGGCAGGATTTCCTGCCCTTTTGCTTTTACAAGCAAAGTCAAGTATGCAAAAAAGTAGGCAACTGCAAGCCTGGTGCCCAACATCCCATGGAAAGGCTCTGGGTGGCACAGCCCGGCCTGGTTCTCCACCAGTAATTCTCAGACTTCTCCACCTGAAGGCTCCTAATGGCTCCTGATGGCAGAGCTGATGAATGAGGGTGTGGGGGGCCTGGGGGCAGGGCCTGGCTATCTGAGTCCAGCAGGACATTCCTTTGAAGTTATACATTCCTTTATATAATCTTACAAATATGCACACACTTTGCATTATATCCATATTCATTTTAGGTGTAAAATAATATTTTAAGCTCCTTACTGAGAAGGAAAATGGGACATGTCTGAAAGCTCTCCTCACCATCCCCAGCCGAGCATCCCAGGTACCACTTGCTCAGTGCAGATGAGAGACCTGTGCAGGAGACGGTCTCTGTTCCCTTCAAATCTCCACCTTCCCATCTGCTGTCATCCCTGTCCTTGGGTATCACACCTGGGTCGTATCCATGGCATCAGCAGGTTAGCAATGAGTCTTTTCTGAGATGTTAACAGACGAGAGCGTGAGATTTGACCCGCCCCTGAGTTTTGGGTTTAAGAGGACTTTTTGGAGGCAGAAGAATTCTGAGAGCCTGGGCAGTTCTGAGACTGCAGTTGCGAAGGTCTCTTCTGAGGCAGGGCCTGCTGATTTCTCCTCTGGCCAAGGTCCTCCAGGGGCGACCACATTACAGGTGTGTTGGGGAGAGTGACTACTCACCTCACTGCCTGGCCCTTCCCTCCATGACAAGTTAGCGTAGCAAACTCACAGTGGCTGCCGGGTGCAGGGATGGGACGAAGGTGGGACCTTCCATTGAGGATCCTGTGAGTGTAGGGAGACTCCCGAGAGCTGGCCAGCACGTCCTTGGCCTGGCACGCTCCCTCCTGCCAACACTGGTAAGAACTTAGGTTCCAAACATGCCTGTAGGAAGCCCACAAAGATGAATAGGGTAGGAACCGACACCTTGCTGCCCTGCGGTGAGGGTTTGCATGGGGTTTGCTTTCTTGTACTCTTGGCCAAACCATGCAAGCTACCAGCCGTCCATCCAGACCTCTTGGAAGCTGTGCCAAATAAACAGACCAGAATTAAGTTCAAGCTGTAATAAAGGTGGCCAGCCACTCTGCCATGATCTGGATTCATCTGTCAACTCTGAGGAAGGACAGGAAGCCTTGGATTTTGTTAAAGGACTTAGGGGAGTGGGGGCGGGGCACCAGGAAGTCTCCTAAACAGACTCTTGCATGGAAACATATTTAGTTTGCCTTTCCTCTGTGAGGAAGCGCACTGGGCCTCGCAGAGGTGCAGAGACTGGAACAGTCCTCCCTGGCCTGGGAGACTTTATCACTGGGGTGCTGATTGGTACCCTGCATACAGGTGGCTGGGCTCCCCCAGGTCAGGGAACGCCAGCCACCCACTGCCAGTGACTGAAGTAGAGGCTCCAGACCAGGAGTCAGAGCAGCATGGGCAGAGGGCTTGGTCACATGCATGCTGGGTGGGGGCTGGGGGGGGCACTGAGACATAGCCCCACCTGCAAAGGACTGGCTGAGCTAGGAGCCTTCCCTGGAGCTTGCACAGGCATTCCTCCTCTGCCCACCAGCTGTGTGCCCATGGGGGCAGACGCCAGGCAAGGCAGGGCACGCCCCCCCCCCCCCCCCCGCAGTGCAAGGTGGATGCCTCAGGCAAGGCCACCTCCTGTCCTGCTTCCTCTTGAGTGCAGGACACACCGGGAGCCCTTATGTTTCCATAAGCCATCATACAAGCTGGGGATTTTTTTTTCTCTCTCTCTCTCCTTTATTTATTTTAAAGGAGACTCCTTTGAGGCCCTGGTTCATTTTCTTAGAGAAATAGAGATTCTTTCAAGATAGAACATGAGTTTCTGAATTCTAAGGAAAATGAAGGCCAGATTTCAACAACTCGTGCTCCTGCAAAACCCATCGGGCAAACAGAAAAGATGCTTCCCCTGTGCCCACAGACCACCTTGCTTCTCAGATGCATCAGACACTTTGCAGCAGGGAAAACAAAGAGCATCCCCCCTGCGGCCACCCAGTGCCCCTGCTCAGGTAGGAGCGGGCGGTGCACTCCGCTGCAGGGGCCGCAGCTTCAGCCCCCCGGGCAGGGTGACAGGACACGCGAGGACAGGCGACAAGGTCCTGAGCTGCAGGCGGCATGGGCTGCGCCCTCCCGCGCTGCCCCTGGCCCGGCCCGGCCCGGCCCAGCCCAGACGGGAGCGCGCGCCCGAGCATGCGCCGTGCGCGGCCGGCGGCGGCAGGGAGGCGGCGCGCCGCCCGGTCCCCTCCTGCACCCGGCGCCGGTTGCCGGTTGCTAAGCAGTATCCTTGTTTCTGTGGCGATTGCAGAGGCTGTTGCTAATTGGAGAAGCCCCGCCGAGCAGCGGCATCTTCCCTCTTCCCAGCCCGGCCGCTCCTGGCATTTGGAGAGCCAACTAGGCTGGTCTGCGCGCCGTCCCTCCCCCACCCTCCCCAGAATAGCCCGTGATTTCCGAAGTATGGACTAAAATCACACTGCTCCCAGCTCGCCCTTGCACCCTGCTGGCTCCCAACTCTGCGCGAGACCCCGGCCGGTGGCGGCGACGGGCGCCCTGCAGGGACCATGACCACCGCGAAGGACCCGAGCGCCTCGGGGAAATCTGTGCAGCAGCAGGAGCAGGTAACGCTGCTTTCGGGTCCCTGCGCGCGTGTGCGCGCGTGTGTGTGAGTGTGTGTGGGAGAGAGGACGTGCATTTCCTGAATGGCTCTGTATTTGTTTATGCCTGTAGCCCCCCAGCCACAGGGCTGGCAGGGGACACCAAGTGCTGCCTGAGTGCTCCGGTGGGGGTCGGGGGACTGCCCTCCTCGCCCACCCCTTCTCCTCTCCCAGGGTCCTTGGCCCGATCCATGCCGGGCACGCACAGGGGCATCTGGCAAGGTAAACTTGACGTGCAGCACCTTTGCACAAAGGCCAATCTCTCTTCAGAGCTGCCTCGTTGAATGCCTTAGTTGTGAAGGTTCCCAACTAGTACTTTGTCATTTGGGGGAGAGGGGAGGAAGGGGTGTAGCAAAAAAACACCCAGCTTATTCTGACCCTCTAACAGGACTTTGCTTTGCTTGTAAGACAAATCAAGAGGAAATGAGCTATGTTTAAAGGACGTTTTCTTTCCATACACCCCGTGTCCCTTTTCCTCAAGTGTTTTCTGAAGGTATGAACAGATAGATCGATGCTGCCCATCCTGGGTGGGAAGAGAACAAACTCTCCCCGCTGGACCAGCTGGAGGATGCATAGCAGGACTCAGCCGGGAAGTATCAGGTCTCCAGGGTGGCTGGGACAGAGAAGGTCCGAGGGGTCCCAGTCGGTGGCACAGGGTGGCTGCCCTTGTCCCACTGTCGGCAGAGGCTGGGGCAGAGGGGTGGCAAGGTGAATCAGCAAGCCGGCTTCACCCCTCCTGTGGACTGTGTGGTTCCCTTCTTAGTACATCTTGAGGGCTCTTGGCTTTTAATCACTGCTTAGTTCACCTCAGGCAGATCATTAAAATAGATCCTAGGAGACACCGGCAGGTTTGGGAGCAGTTTGCTCAAGCTTGGTAAATCAACAGCATATGCTGATTTCTCCTATTTGTTTTAGGGCTGCCCGTCAATCTCATTTGCTGGGATTGGGGCAAAGAAAGGACACCTCTCTAGAGTTCAGGAAAGCAAAGGGCCACATTGGGGACATTGTGTGACAGACTCCCACTGTCTGCTATGCAGGGACATACATGAAGCCAACTTTGGATTTATATTTAATGTGAACTCCATTTTGGGGGTCGTTTTGCCAAAGCTCATTTTTTGGTTAAAAAAAGGGAGCTATCCTATTAGCCTAATGACCATCATTATTGTCGTCATCATCATCTAAAGGATTTAAATGCAATTTTATTTCTTCTGTGAAGAAGATTTTCTAAATTTGAGCATCTAAAAATTCTTATGTTCAGTGTGAGAGCTGGTAGAAGGGTTAGTGCTTAGTATAGCTTGGCAGGTTCAAAACAGACAAACCAATCCCTCTTCCTCAAAAATTCTGCAGAATAGTCTCTCTCTATAGAAATATTTCCACCCCAAATTAGCATCCTGTAACTAAGTGGGTGTCCTTTTTATTACAGTTCTCCTCCTTCACGTTGATTGAGTCAACGTGGGCTAGCCTTACAGGCTTGAACTAGAACTCAGGTAGTATTTCTGATCATGGGGCAGAGGTGCTACTTATGAAAAGAGCAAATTGCTATTTATAGGTCTACGCCCAAGGATTGGGAGTCAAAAGCTCAGTCTGTGCTGTGCATAAGAAATTCCCTGGTTCCTGTATAATTTCGCTCTTATTTTGTCAGATACCTCAGCATGCCAGGAAAGTGGAGATGGCTCGTTAGGGTGTGGGTTTGGGAGGCTGTATAAGCTCTTGGTTTGAGATTATACCTTTTCATCCTTGGAAATTTCCCATCCTTGAAACTGCTTCACTTGGGGAAGGCTTGACCTGCTATAAAACGTGGCTGTAGAGCGCAGGTGGGACACCCAGAAGCAGCTGTCCTCACCCCATGCAGTTGGGGCAGTCCTTTTTCCTCCATTCTCAGAGCGGCATCTGCTTGACCCTGAACACTTCACGAAGCCAGGGCTGAGATAAGAGAAGCCAAATGGGGTGGAGGCCGAAGATCTCACATTTAAAACATGTATACTCTAGGAGACCTTGGCTGAGATCTTAAGAACAATAATTGACTTACAGAAGACCATTTCTCTTTCTTTTTGGAGATGCTAAAGCTTATTTTTCAGTGAAGTACTATCAGCCCAGAGATGTTTGGAAACAAATGTATCTTTTAATCTAAATGCATTGAATTCATCCTTTGGCTCTGAAGCCAGTCAGATGGTACTGAGACTCCTCAGTAAACATGGAATCAGCGTGGTCTGCATCCTACTTCCCCTGCACACAGAGTCAAGCCTGGTAAAAGGACCAGAAACAGCTAAGGCTAGTTTGGTTTAAATTCAGTGCATTCTTACATGCAAATTCAACCCCTCCTTAGAGAACCAAATTAAGGGATTTTTTCCCTTAAAATAAATAATAGTGCAAATTTATTTTAATGCCTACTTTCCTGTTTCAAATGATTTGAAACTGAAAAGCATGATCGGTAATGCTGTTGAGTAAGAGCAGACAGAAAGGTGAGTCCCCCATGCTTCCGCTGAGCTACAGCACACTCGTGCTCAAATGCTGAGCAGGGATAAGTTTTTAGTGGCATGTTCTGTATATGTGTATGCATGTGTGTAGATGTCTATGCCACACACATACACACACATGAGCACATGCACACCTCATGTGTCACAAAGTTGGAAGGGACCCCATAAGTGTGCCCCACATGCTTATTTACCCTCTTGTGCTCAGGAATCTCACAAATATATGAGAACATGCCTTTCTTTAAAAGATCTCCAAAAAACCTCTTCTGTGGAAATCTATATTCTATTGACTAACTTGGATCTTTTGCTGTATGTTAATTTTGGTCACATCTTTAACTTTCTTAGACCTGAAAATCAGCTCTTCTGATTATGTCTTGTGCATGTGACAATTATGTTTTTTGTAGCTTCTCCGTTTTCTGCAAGCTGCGCAAGGCCTAACAGATAGCCCCTGAGTGTCTATTCTCCTATTAAATTATGGGGCCCAGGACCTGGTGTTGACTGATAGGTTAAATTACTTATCTGAACATTTGTCATAATAATGTCATTACTGAAGAATTTTTTGAACTGAATAGAATTTTGTAAATAGCACATTCAGTAGAGTGGACATTCAAATGCATGTAGCTTAGGATTCAGAGAGAGGTTAGGTGACCTCCCAGAAGGGCGCGTGAGAAATGACTCTGGAGCAGGACTTCTGATGTTCCAGTCCAGTGCTGTTTGTGTTCCATCTTCTTGTCGCTTCTTGCAACAGTGAAATTCGGTACAGAAAGGGAGGGTCTGGCTTTGACTATCATGAGAGTTAAATTTTTTATGTAACCATGTTAACGAAAAAAGTCAATGTGAGGAATCTGCACTTGGGTAAATGTGGTATGAGAAAAAAATGTAGATGGAAACCCAGAAACACAAGATGCGATATTTTTAAGTGCAAACATGACTTTACTGATGAGTCCTGATAGGAGAGATGGTCCTTTCATGCTTCAAAACAAGGGACATTGAATACAGCAACTGTACTCATGTCAACTAAAGTCCATTCTGCGCTTGGTCTGAATTATCTAAGACTCTTTGGGTGAAAAGACTTGGAGGAACTGGGTGAAGAATAAGAACACCAGGTCCTTAGGGTTGTGCAGCAGCAGAGCTAGGACTCATGAACTTCCAGAGCAAGTAGGAAGAGGCATGTGCCTTGGCTGCAAAAGGACTGATGTGTGTAAAGGAGGTGAGAGGCGAAATCGGAAGCTGTGCGTAGGCGGAGAGAACACACCCAGACCAGAGCTTCATGCGGGGTGCCCGGGCGGACCTGGGGGGAGGCTGAGGGGAGCAGCCCGAGGTCTGTGGGGGGAGGGAGGAGCTTCGCTGGTGTGTGCTGTCCTCGGAGAGGGACGCTGGGTCTCACCACCAGAGAGAGCAACACGGCAAGGAGTCGAGTGACTGGCTCGAAGCCCTCCTGAACTGTGCTCCCGGGACCTCCAGGCAGCTCCCAGTCTTCTGGGATCCACGTCACAGTCTATTAATATTCAAAAACGCCGATCGGCAAGTGTCGTTGAATATTTGGTCACCTCATGGAAGTCCAGACAGTCTGGAGGGAGGGGTGTGGACGGAAGGTCCCCAGATTGGCTGTTGGTGCAGCCCCAACTCAGATCAGTGGCCGATCACTTACGGTGATGGACAGTCGCCTTGTTCCTGCCTCGTCGGAAATCGTTGCATTATTATCTTTAGTGGGGATGAGCCAGGCCTGTGTTCGGCACTGGCGGATTTGGTTTTGCGGCAGACATCGTTCACCCTCCCGCGTTGAGAAAAAGGGCAGAGTGGGTCTGTCGAGAGAGTTCTAAAATTTAAGAAAGAGAATATAATTTAGGGGGAAGCGGTTCTCTATAAGCTTTGAGAGATCAATGCTTGTTTGATGTCCTTACTTTAAAAAGATCAGACAGATAAAGGTTGTATATTCTTGTTTCAGACCTCATGTGGAAAAACAAAATGAACTAAAATGGCTTCGCTTCAAGTTTTAGGGTCAATGCATGTGTGTCCTTACGGCACGGGGTGGGCACCTGCCAGGTTGGGTGCCACGGAAGCCTCACCCCTGTGCACTGGGATTCGGAATGTGGCTGACATCGGAAGTCCTTCCTGCCTTTCATAGCCCCGTAGCCCATGTTCCATGAAATGGGGAAATAGAGGAAAAGCAGGTGGAGAGGTCTCAGCACAAACCACCCAGCTGAAGTGATCACACCCAGAAAGTTCATTCTCGGTGCTCTTCCCAGCTCCGCTTTCTGTTGACTTTTCGGGACTCTGTGCTGCCACGCCCTGTGGAGACCACGAACCCACCCGCCCCCCGCACCCGTGATGCGCCAGCCTCCGCTCATACCTGACGCTATCGAAACTGCCACACGTGCTGTTCCACCTGAGCCTTGTTAATGGACTGAGACAAATCCAGTCGTTAAAAAATTGTATAAGATGGGTGTAATCTATTACTCTCCTGAGAGCATTTATAATTTTAACAGTAGCCATTGGTGATGAAACTAAATGGAATTATTAATGGTTGGAATTTCCAGTACAAAGTTATGGCAGAGCTGATGGAAGAAAAAATAAAGTATTTAGTCACCTCATGAATGAGAACGTAAGTGGAGGTCTCAGTGTGGGTGATCTTGGCATCCCTTAAATCACTGAGTGGTTGTGTACATCACGTCAGTGCCTGTTTATTCTGCATGTATGTTCCAGCCCGTGTGTATAAGGCAGGTACCAAGTAACAGGTCCTGTTGCTGCTCTGTGTGTCCAAGTCCAGGAGGATTTTATGGCAATAGAGTTGAAATTTTCCGCAATTCCTTCTTAGGGAAAATGGTCGCAAACACAGACGTTGAGCCGGTGTCGTGGGTCCGCTTTGATGGGGTGCCTGTCTGTTTTTAGAAGTGATGGCCAGGATCCTGAACTCAGTCCTCCACCAGTGGCTTTGCAAAGCACATTGCCGATATAATAAAGTCCTGCGCATAGAGTTTTCAGTGACAGTGTGCATATTATTCCCTTACTAGTATCTGATCAATCTTTTAAGAGATTTAACTTCGCCTGCCAGAGTTCAAGAAAAACTGCTTTCCCCAGTGAGAAACTGCGTGAGGCTCTGAGCACCATCGCAAGCTGCTAAGTCATTAATTTGGAACACAGGCTTCCAGAAAGTCGCCATGTGTGCGCCTGAGTGCGGACAGGTGGGAGACAGACCAGACGCATCGGCACAGATCTGCTGATTAAAATGGAAAAACCAAGGTGTGGTGGCCGCCGCAGTGGTGGAGAGAGGCTCTCAAAACACTGTGAACGGTCAAAGTCCCTCTTCTGACATGCTGATAAGATTTCTCTTGAAGGTAATGGGAACTCATTCTCTCAAAGATGGGTCCAACCCTTTGAGTAGATTATCCATGGCAAGATGTGACATTGCAGCCTCCAAATTCGAAATATATCCCTATTTTTTTCTCTTTAGTTATGGAAATTAATCTGCAACAGAGATGGCCTTGAATGGCAGTGATGTATGTTTTTAAGTTAATGAACGAATTTTACTTCTTTATTTTCAAGCGGTGCTTTTATTCTTCTTGTTAGAATATTCGAAGTTGTTATAGCATTCACCCTGGGAATTGTAAAATTATGACACTAAGTATGTACCTCACATCAGGTCCCTGAGTGGGAGAGGGAAGTAAACATATTTTTAGTTTTAATAGCCTGCCTAATACCCCATCCACTTATTAGACAGATGTCGGATCGGAGGGTTTTTATTTTGATGGAGCGGTAACATAGTGGGAGGACGGCCGGAGCGGGAGGGCAGAGCTGGACAGGAACAGCCGAAGGTGAGGAGGACAGCGACGTGCCCAGCCGCATCACCTGGACCAAGGGGCAGCCGGGTCTGCTGGGGGAGGCAGAATGTGTCCCTGGGGGCACATGGGGATGATTCGGGAAACAGAAACCGGAAATGATGCCGTGAGAGTGTTTCCAAGCCAGAGGGCGCGTGAAGCCTGCCGCCCTGGAAAGCAGCAAAGGATTCGTAGAGTTCTAGAAGAGAGGGAGGGAATCTGACCCTGGCCTGATGGGTTCTTGCTTGAGAGAACAGGTGTGTGTGAAGCAGGTGAGGCTGGAGGAGTGATGTGGACGTAGGATTTCCTTTTGTGAGCGTGGTTGTTTCGTCGGGGCAGGTCTTGGTGGATGAAAAAAGGGCGCCGGAAGCTTCTGGTTTACAGAGAGCGGGAAGGGTTTGTGATCGCACAGGTAAATCCAAGTGGACCCAGAAGCAACAGGGTATTTGAAGACATTATGGCACCCACGTGTGTATGTTTGTATCTGTCTGTCTGTCTATCTAGTATTTCTTGGAATGGCCTGAGAGAGAAAGATTTAGGAAGATGACTCCAGACAATTGGAATTTCTGGCTCTGATGTTGATGAGCCAAATAAACCCTGCATTCCTCTAGCGTCAAGTCATAAAGCGCACGGTTAAAGAAGAGATGGATTGATAAGAGAACTTTGGCCGGTAAAAACTATTTTATCATTAAAAATCATGAATCCTTAATGTCTCACAAGCTCCCTTCATGCATGTTATCAATTCTACCTGCTGGTGGGAGGGTTGGGGCGGGGAGGACTCGACTCTGCCTCTCCATGAGTCCTTTTTGGGAGCTGGGAGAAGGTCTGTCCTCTGGCGGGATGCCCCGATCTCTGGCCCCAGTCTCCACCTACGAGCTGAGGGACCGTGGGCAAATCGCACCTGATTCTGTGTCTGTGAAATGTAACGCCCATCACACTGTTGCCGTGGGAATAAAAAGCACAAGAAAACGTTGATTAAGCACACAATGCTGTTGTTGGCACGGAGATTTCAAACTGCCGTTTAGTGAGCACTTACTATGTGTAGTGACGTCACAGTGATGTTTGAATGGATCTTCCTACGGTCAGCATTTGTCAAGGGCCCATGTGTGCATTCTAAAGATGGGTTGTTCTATGAAATCATAGAAGGTTTGGGTTTTAAAGCATCTCATAGACCATCTTGCCCAGTGATTTGGGGACTTTTGTATGAGTAACAGAAACCTTTTCTCCAGTGGGAATGAGGCAAGACTGGCAAGGGAAGGAGATGAAAGCACTTCCCTAGTGGGCTGAGACGTGTCAGCAGAGCCTGAGGCCAGGCTGGGGCACAGTTCACAAAACACACATCGAATTCAGCAGTCTAATTGTACACAGGAGAAAACAGAGCTCAGAGAGGTTGAGCAAATTACCGAAATCACACAGCCAGCAAATTGCAAATTCAGAACCCAACCCCCCCTCCACGCCCCATTTCTTTTTTGCTTTGAATCAAGCGATCCTGAGTGAGACATGGTAAAAATAATATGCTGAGAACGTTAACACAAAAACTGATATTAACTGGAAACGACAAAGGAAATAAAGGAATTAGGCAATACAGATGGATTAGAAAATATCCGTCTAGAGATCAGTTAAGAAAGGGCTGGCAGGGCGGTGCACATCTGTAGTCCTAGCTACCCTGGAGGCTGAGGTGGGGAGATCACTTGAGGCTGGGAGTTCCAGGCTGCAGTGAGCTGTGATCACACCTGTGATTAGCCACTGCACTCCAGCCTGGGCAATGTGGCGAGACCCCATCTCTTAAAAAGAAAAGAGAAGGTGTGTGCACCAGGTGAATTGAGGGCTACTGCAGTTCTTTGTCTTCACCTCTCATGGACAGACACAGCTATTTCTTCTTTTTATTGCCCCTTCCCTGAGTGCACTAGGTGGCTCATAGCAACCTTTCCTATTTTAATCATAATGAGTTACTTAGTTATTTAATGCATTGCTTGTAAAACAAGGAAAACAACAAGGGTGTTACAATTGTCTGTCTCCCCAATTTTTAAAAGTAAGCAACAATTAATAAATTATGCATGCTTTGGAAGTATGTAGTAGTTAATTTTCAATTTCACCTTCCAGCTGAACAGCCTCACAGGTAGCAGCTATACAACAGGTGTGGGAAGATGGGGGTCTGAGGGAGAGAGTCCCAGGGTATCACCTGTCTGGATTGGGGATTTGGCCCAGGAGGGGTTCAGATGTTGAAACATCTGGAAATTTTATGTGCCCACAAGCTTAAAATGAACCAAAAGCATGTTGCTTATTAACCCTAGGATTACGGATCCTGTTTGAGGGTTCGATGAAAGCCATGGATCTGCGCCAGAAAAATTCCCATAACCTCTGAGCTCCTGGGGCTCACATCCCTGTCACTCTGTCCGTGGACTCCAGGTTGAGCGTCTCTGTTGTCTTACTGTGGCCTCCCAGAGAGCTAGCGCAGCCTTCAGACACATCCGCAGGAACGTGTTCAGTGCTCAAACCTTGTGCTGATGTTGACCAGGCAGCCATCACATCTGGGGGCTGTGCCAGGTAGAGGGGGAGCACAGCACATGTAGGGGCCGAAGTGGGGCTGGGGGACGGTGGTCAGGGATAAATGGGTAGGAGCCCCCAGAGGCGGTAGACAGGGGATCTGTGAGCCGTGTTCGGTGACGGAAGGCTAAAGGAATGGGATTGCATAGCTGATATACGAGGAACTAAAGTGGGCCGTGATGATGCTTTAATTAATATTGGAAGGGTGTTTGAATATTATTAGAAGAGGAGATGAGATTTTGATCTTTTTTATTTCCTGTGTTGCTGCGAAAGGCAGAACTGGGAATCTGTGGATTTATGTCCCCGGACGGCAGTGTTAGCTGAGTGTCAGGACACGCTGTCCACGTCACAGCTGACTTGTCGACCCCGGGTCATCCCAGGAGAAGCGTGGCAGCATCCGCCTGGGATGCTCACCTGTGCTCTTCCTTCAGTAGGGGGGAGTCTGACCGTCAATCGTCCATTGACGATCTCAAGACTTTAATATGGAGCCTATTTTACCTTCCCGGGATGCATAGCCGCGAGGCCGTGGAGGACACAGGCATGTTGTGCTACTGCATCTCCAACACCAAGCACAGCGGCGGACCCACTCCTCCATGTGCCAACTCAATCAGGGAAGGAATGAGCGATGTCCTCCTCCCTAAACCTCCTCCAGTAAATCACCCACAAAGTTGAGGGGCTGTGGTTTTATTCGTTTATTCATCAAATGAATCACTGAACAAATAAATCAAAATTTCAGAGCCCTAGAGGAAAATCAAGTCCCCCTCTGCATCACCAACTCATCTTGCTCTGCCCGATGCTTGAAGTGTCGTTTCCACCTTCCCTTCCCCACACCCTGCCCACACCTGTCCTACCTGAAACCGTTTCGCCGAGCAGAAGTGTCACCGGTTCACTGTTTGTGGCAGCAGCTGGCCGTGCGTCAGTACTGGGTCTTGCTGTGAGTGAATATTCTCCCATTTACCAACTGTGTAGATAAACGAGGAAATTAACGAAAGATCAGAGAAGGACTATTGGAAAGTGGGCGTGAAACATCACCCAAGCTCTGTCGCTGCTGCTGTTCTTGAAACAGGCGCTCTGAGTCCTCCCTATCCGCCGAAGCGATTTTCTGAAATGAAAAGATAAGTTCTAACTGCACCGCCTTCTCTGACGTGGAGGAAAAGCAGACTGGAATGTTTGGGTTGACCCTCTAATTCTCACGTGGGAGAAGGGCTTTGAAAGAACAAAGAGAAAGTGGATCCGATCGAAAGAAGGAAAAGTTCTGGAACGCTTGCCTCGGTGGCCCTCCACTGGGCCTGGCTTGGGGGACGTTATAGAACTTTTTAATGAGGTGATACAGGTCCAGGGGAGATTTCGGGTACGGGGTGTCGGGGTGCAACGCTTGCTTACAAAGAGATGGATGAAGAGTGGAACTGTGGCTCGTGGTGGAGCCCAGGTAGTGGGAGTCTGGGGTCTGGGGAGGGAGCTCCAGCCTTGCTTGGGTCCCACAGGTCCGAGAGTTCGAATCCCAGCTCTGCCACTCAGCCACAGGCGGCATCAGACAAGTCAGGGGTGACTCAGTGTCCACACTGAGCAGATGCTTGGCTAAGAACGGCTACAAAAAAAAGCAAAGCTGTGTCGTCGATGTGACGTGGGTTGGGTCAGTCCTGACTGTCACCGCCACCACTCCCGCCCCCGCCAGCCAGGCTGCAGAAGAGACTTTGTGAAATGGACACAGAGATCTACTTCCTAGAAAGGGTGTTTGCTGCACCGAATGACGGAGTTTACTTTTCCCTAACTACTGCTGCTGTGCTGGAGACGGAGCAGATGATGAGCCGCATGCCACTGAAGCCACTGGTCTGCAGTTTCCGACTCCGTTCGACTCACTTAGGCGTGTGGCTTCGTAGTCGTGTGGAGGTACTGGAAGCTTAGTTGTGGTGTGTTAGTTGTCCGAAATGCATCTGCCGCTTAGCTGTTGACTCAACTTAGCTCAGCAGTGACGCCGTTAGGGACCAGACGTCGCCAGGCAGCTAATGTACGTAGCGCTGTGTCCAAAGTGCACTCTGTGTTTTACAGTTATTGAACTCTCACAGTGATGCTAGGTTTTAGGTTATACATGTATTATAGATTCTGAGGAGTTATGGCCCCAGTAATGGATGGAGATATATGATTAGATTTTTTGATTTTTTTTTTTTATATTGTAATATCTCTGTTGAAAACTTCAGATTTATGTAATTGTGTTGACTTTGCTTGAATGAAGAAATTATGCTTAAAGTAACAGACAGTAATTGAACTCAGTAAGTACACTAAAGGAAATAAATTTCCCTGTGGTGGAGAGGTTGACTTGTGAGTTTTGTGAACCTCCTCCTGGTGGCTTGTAGGACATGTTTTAGCAAATGAATGCCAAGGACAGGAAACGCTGACTTTATGTGTGTTTTTGACTCAAGTTTTCATTTCATGAAAGAAACTCATAATGCCTTTTAATTCTGTAGTAGCTTCTGGGCTAATCCAGTTGTCTTGAATTTTAGGAGTATCCAGAGAATTCAGATCAACTAGCTAGAAGAATTATGATGTCCCCAATACAAAGCAAAGATCAATGTTAGAGGTGATGGGCATTCTAATATTAATAATATGCTGATTTGATCATTACACATTTTTTGTGTGCAGGTATCAAAATATCACGTGTACCCCCATAATATGTACAACTATTACATATCAGTAAAAAAAAGAAAACAATTTTCAAAAAGCAATATTTTATCTGAGCTTTACCCTGTGGGAGAATCCACACTTACAGCCTCAAGTCCCCGGTTGTTGGCATTGAAGATAATTCAGAGATTATGAACTACCTGGGTGTATTTAGAAATGTGTGAGAGTTTTTAATGACAGAGGACTCACTATTTATCTCTCTCATGCTCACTCTTTATATATTCAGAAATGTCAATTATTTTCTTACATTATCTCGTAAAGAGGTGTAATCAATTTATAAAGAAGACGAGTGGCCTTGGGAAAGAATTATTAAGCCACATATCAATTACTTCTCTACCAGCCACACTCCCCCCTGTACTCCCCACCTCCCTTCCCGCCCTCTGCTACCGGGGCCCCGCAGCTGGGCAGCATGTGCCGCATGTGCCGCAGGTGCGTTGGAAACGATTTGTGCACTGATAACACCTCTTGGAAAGATCAATCCCGGCGGATTTTCGTTAAAGATTCCCCGGGTTCTGCCTGTTGCAGAGTAACCAGAAATCGCTGACAGAGGGTGGGCAGGGAGAGTGGATTTCTGTCCTTTGTTATTCAAGATGTGCTATTTTATTTCTTCTTGGGCTCAGCGAGTAGAGGGGGTGGAGTGTCGTAAGCATCTAATCTCGTTTTTCCCCGGCCATACATAGGAGCATGCATGTGGGAGGGAAATGGCGTTGGTGTGTGTGACCGTCAGAGGGATGTGCTGTGTCCCGGCGTCTTTGCTGGCGGTGGGGACCGTTGCCGCGAGTGATGTGCATGAGCACACGCGCCCTCCCTTCCAGCCTGCCCTGCTCTGCCCCTCGGGTCTGGTTCTGTGTCGTGTGGGCTGGTGCTATGTGACAACGGTCTCCACTTGGTTCCTAGGGCCGGCAGCAGGAGGCGTCTACCACGTCAGGGGTGGGAACACCGGGGACACCTGCCTGCATCTCCCCAGAGCACTTGTCGTCATGATTTTTCTCCAACAGTCTTGCTGATTATTTTAAAGCCAAAATTGTACCTAATGATTACCTATCTCGTAAAAACACAGAGGCTGTTTTGTCGTAAAGATGGAAAGAAGGCGATCACGTTTTTTTTTTTTTTGTCCTCAAAGTGTTTTGCTCCAGGGCAGGTGAAGTTTTTATTTCTAGAGACAGGGTTAAAATTCCTAATATTTCTCTGCATAATTTTAATGTCTAGAATAGGGTTATACCGCTGCCGTGTATGTGTGTAATGCTCAGCAGCAGTGCTTATAAAAATGCAACATGAGCTCCTTTGTAGTTTAAAACACTTCAGTAGCCAAGATAAAACATTAAAAAGAAACAGATGGATATAATTATATAATATATTTCATTTAATCCAATATGTCCAAAATCTTATCATTGTAACATGAAACGGATGTCAACATTATGAATGAAATAGTTTACATTTGTCCCCACATTCTAAGGCTCTGAATTCGTACGTGTGTTTTCCACGCGTGGCACCCCTCGTGGCCACTTTTCAAGTGCTCAGTCTCCGTGTGTGGCTGGCGTCTGGCAGCTTTGATGGCAGCTCCACACTGCACTCGGTTTTCACGTAAACACCCCCTCTGATATCTTTAGTTCTGCAGTAAAATGAAGGATTCGTCTCCAGGCAGTAGAAACTATACCTAAGGCCCATATCTCAAAGAGAAAAACTAGCCAGTTGTGCTTCTGTTTGAACTTATCCTGGCAAACGTAGTCATTTTCTAGAGTTCCAGAAAAGACAGCATTCGTTCTCTGCAAGTATTTGCCGAGAGCTTCCTGAGCACAAGGCAGTATTCGTTCCACACGGCTCTGTGCTGAGTGCTGCCGGTAGGTGCTAAGCAGACTCCTAGGCACAAAGGATCCAGTGGAAAAACTGAGATTAATATTTAACGATCTTCTGCTGTGTTCTAGGCATTGTTCTTGCATCAATACAATTTACACTTGTAGCTTTCACCAAAGAAAATGTGTTGTCACTTTGCAAACCTGCTTTCCTTGCATCCCTTTCTGCCCTCCTGAAGGTGAGGGCGGGCTCTGGCCCGGCTGGGGCAGCAGCCACAGGTGGTGGCGGCTGGGTTAGGACAGGACAGGCACCTGCGTGGGCTTGGCCCCTGGCTGCTTCACTATCTCTGGGGATCTGGGATTAGAAGGGGAGGTGGCCTCAGAGAGGAGCTTCCCCTGCCCCCCACAGACATGAGTTGGTCGGTGGACTTTTGTTTGTTTTAGGCAAAAGTGAGGTTTATGGCAAGCACACGTGGTTGATGACACAGCGTCACAGAGGCTGGGAACCCAAGCCCGGGAAGGGTGGCAGCTGCTCCATCCTGCAGACACGCCTTGGCCCTCTTACAAAGAAGGTGGCCTCCGGCAGTTTCCACAGCCACACCCCACAGCCCCCGGCTTAGTTCCCCAGAATAGCGCACCCCACCTGCAACCCCACCCAGAAAGGCCCCCAAAGGACTCTGTCTGGCCTGGCTAAAGTCCAGAGTCCCACCTCTAGACCAGCCACCTGGCCTCTCGGTACCCAGCCCCTGTCAGCCCATGCTGAATTGTAAAACCCAAGCATTGAGAAGTAGATCCGATTGCTCCTGTCTGTTAGGATGCAGCACGCATTTGTGTTGATACAAGGAAATGCCTTTGAAATGTGGAAAAACAGAACAGCTTGTTTATCTCTCAGTTCTTATTTGGACAGAATAAGCCGAGTCTCCCTGAATCTGCACTTCTAACCTGCACCCTCATCGTGCCCTGACACCTTAACATGCAAACTGTATGGGCAGAAGGGTCAACTGTGGAGGGAAGACAATTTTCATTTGGTCTAAAGCTTTATACCTGGTGATCATCTGCGCCAGGAAGAGAGGCGTGCTGAATAGATCATTCTCCAGTGGTATTGGCAGTAGGGAAGAATCCAAACAGCATGAAACCCGGCCTCTGCCTTCAGGGAACCTAACTGTTTTCTGTGCAAGGGGGTATAGAATAGATCCCTGAAACCATAGCAGCATCGGATTAAACAGAATATTCCTTTACAGGGGTCCTCAAACTTTTTAAACAGGGGGCCAGTTCACTGTCCCTCAGACCGTTGGAGGGCCGGACTATAGTTTTAAAAAAATTATGAACAAATTCCTATGCACACTGCACATGTCTTATGTTGAAGTAAAAAAACAAACGGGCAAAAACACCCGCATGTGGCCCGCAGGCCGTAGTTTGAGGACGCATGCGAGTCTAACAGACCTCTTAATTCCAGGTGTACTCGGGAAGGTAGTCGCAGGTATTGGATATTTACTACGAAGAGAAGAGTGTCTTATACTGAGAGGGGCTTTATAGGCAGTAAACATCATGGCCTTTGTCTTTGAGATGTTCTAAGCATAAAACATCCTCACAATAGCTAAATATACCTGCCTCAGTGCCTGCACTTGTGCCTCATGGCTGAAGTTGTCGACCTGGTTTCAGAAGTCATGCGCAGCAATCAAATCAGGTAACGTGTGTACAGGTGCGTCAGGAACTGTAGCATCAATACCTCACAGGCCGAGATGGTATCACAGTGATCATGCCTTCTGTTCCACGGCTCATTACAGAAGCTGGCCTGCTTGCAGGGGAGGATGAGCTCATTGGCCCCGTTTAGGAAAAATAAATGGAGTGATGAAGAAAATTCAAATCCGAATGAAATCCCATGGCGTGGACATCTTTAAAAAGTTTATAAAGTAGTTTAAACACAAAGGGCCATTGTAAGTGTGACAGTAAAACTGGGAGGCTCTTGTTTCCCTTCCAAGATTCTCTTTTCCAAGATGGCTCTATTGTGGAAGTCTCTTTTTGGAGTTTATGGGTAACTCTTTAAACTGGCAGAGTTGGCCTGAAGCTAAAACTCTGCAGTTCGTAATAAAAGGAGAAGGGAGGGCCGGGCGCGGTGGCTCACGCCTGTAATCCTAGCACTCTGGGAGGCCGAGGTGGGCGGATCGTTTGAGCTCAAGGAGTTCGAAACCAGCCTGAGCAAGAGCGAGACCCCATCTCTACTAAAAAATAGAAAGAAATTAATTGGCCAACTAAAATATAGAAAAAATTAGCCGGGCATGGTGGCGCATGCCTGTTGTCCCAGCTACTCGGGAGGCTGAGGCAGAAGGATCGCCTGAGCCCAGGAGTTTGAGGTTGCTGTGAGCTAGGCTGACGCCACGGCACTCTAGCCGGGGCAACAGAGTGAGACTCTGTCTCAAAAAAAAAAATAAAAATAAAAAAAATAAAAAAAAAAAATAAAAAATAAAAATTAATCATAACATTTATCCTCTATAAAATTAGCAAAAATTAATAGAAGACATTACTCTGTGTCAGTGTTCACAAGATAGGGTAAGAAGGAACTTAACCCTTTGACTCAGTAATTTCACTTCTAGGAAATACTTCCTGAGTAATAATTAAATTAATATACATTATGACCCAGCTTTGCATAAAAATAAACACAAAACTCTGCGTCTCCATACATATTCCACAGGTCAGCAGAGGTGTGGAAGAAGGTATCCACAATCACTAGGGAAGAGCGCGGTGAGGGTGGCGGCCAAGGTGAATGCTTTACGTGACGGGCTGAGGGTCTTACGAATGTAACTAAAGACAGGGGTGGGCAGAGAGCCGGACCAGCCTCCCAGCAGGCGGAGCTGCCTGGAGAGCAGCCTCAGGGACACGGCACGCAGGGCTTACGGGGCTCGCCGGCTTGTCGGCTTCCTCACTCTCCTCCTCAGAGTCGCTGGTGGAGTCCTGACAGCTGGCGCTGGCGGGCGAGACTGGCAGCTGAGGAAGGAAGGTCTGGAGCACTCGTAAATACACCAGCAGGCCCTCCTCAGAGAGCGACCCTGGGTACAACAATCAGTTACTGCATTTTAGTTAAAATGGAAAACTTGGGTATCATTTTTTCCTCAACCCAACAAGGCCCTTCTGACCAGAACTTACTGCAGTATAGTATGAAATGTATTTGGCCTTTGTCCCTGTTTATGCCACAGAGCATTTTTAGAATTTCTTGGAACTTCCCAAAAGAAAGGAGTGCCTTTTGTTATTCCCAACCAGCCGGTTTTGATGGTATCTGAGGGTCTGCCCCAGCAGTGACTTAGGTGAGACCCCAGAGACGGCCTCAGGATGGGGCTGGTCGCCAGAAAGACCAAGTGATGAGAGGACTGGAACTTTCGGCCCCACTCACCAACCCCCCAGGGCTGGGGGCTGGGGACTAAGCTCTGTAAAGCTCCTGGACAACAGGACTCAACCAGTTTGGAGACGCTGGGAAGGTGGTGTACCCAGAGGGCGCCAAGCTCCACCCAGCCCTTCCCAGGTTTGCTGCCCTATGCATTCCGTCATCTCGCTGTTCACCTGTGCCTTATAAGATCCTTTATCATAAACCGGCAAATATTAAGTAAAGTGCTTCCCTGAGTTCTGTGAGCTGTCCTAGTAAATTATCCAACCCAAGCAGAGGTGGCAGGAGCCTCGATTTTTGCTAGCTGGTCAGAAATGCATGTGATGGCATTAATACCGTTAATACTTGCGACAGGCCTTCCGCCCCCACGTCCAGGCGGACAGCACCAGAACTAACTTGAATTAGAAGGTGCCTAGCTGGCGTCCACTTGCAAATGCTTGTTGTGTGGAGAGAACCCCGTCTCTGGTCACAGAAGTATGCCGTGTTGAATGTGAGAATAAGAAAAAGTTTGTTTTTTCTTGTATCTCTTTATCCTAATAATTCATGTCCATATGTTGTATTAAAATATACGAGAGGAAGATGCTGTCATTCTAGAACAGGCACACTGGAAGGCAACACAAGTGGGTGCACAGAAACTCTCACAGAAGAGCCCTCCCATTTAATCTGTTACATGTTGTGATCTGTGTGGCCTTTTAAACATGTATCTAAAACAGGCTTTTTACTGCACCTGGAAACCTTCCTCAGGGATGCTGCCCAGGGCACAGTCCTTCAGCAAATACCCTCTTCCAAGAGATGCCCACCCTAGAGACCATCTTTATGAGACACGCACGCCTGCGTGAACTTCTGACTGATCTGCTAATGTGAGCTACACGAGGAGTTCAGGTAAAATGTGTTTTGTATTTCATACCCAAATAATTTTCACCAACAGTTAAAACAAAATAGAAAAGCCACGGTGCTCCACCGCTCTTCTCTGAGCACCTCCTCTCTGCCAACAGCAGGGCACGCAGGAAGGGCTCGTACGGGAAGACGGTCTGCACATCTGCTAACGCCGGGACGATGAAATGAAAGATCTGATCTGTGAAAGGTGCTGCCAGAAACTCCCCTGTGAAGGCCGTGAAGACTTGCTGCCTGAAGGAGAAAGCGGAAGCCGTTCATACAATCAGAGCACACTGTTCATCAAGTCACTGATTAAAACAGCCTCTCAAAATATCCTTCTAAATAATCTACTATTTTAAATTAACCAAGTTAATCATTTAATATCAACTAGATCAACCTGAAGTGAACTGAAGTTTATGTCTTCTCCATTAAGATGACTCTGTCATGCCCTTGCCAGCTGCTAGACGGCAGGACAATGACCAGCTATCAGAACCCCAAATTTATATTAGGTTGCAGGCCAGACAGAAAAAGGGCATTTTTCTATAAACAAAGTCAACACTAGTAAGAGTAAAAATTTGACTTTCAAGTCTATATTTAAAATAGCATCCTATATAAAAGTTACTGTTAGATACAGATCTTATGAAATGACAAAATCAAAGTCCATTCCATTCTCACCTTGCACCTTCTGGGCAGGAGTTGTAAGTAAAGTGCAATGGTTTTAGAACATTCTCTAGCAAAATTTTTGCTATAGGAACTCGAGATAAATCAGAATATTCAATACTTGATGGAAGCTTGCTGTTAATCAATAAATAGAGAGACCTAAAATACCCTAGAAGGAAGAATACATATTTACAATTTAGTATCTTTTCTTATAACAAGGAAAAAAAGCTCATCAGTTTTGAAATGCTTTTTACAAATCTCTACAGGTCCAAATTTCAGGTAATTCTTGAACATTTTATTAATATTAAGGACAACTTTAAACAGATAAGCAGCATGATTGGTAATAAACGCATGTGTCCACGACTCGTGTCTACTATAGTTGGCAATAGCCAACCCTACTTCCCCTGCACCCCACTCATACAGAAGCAAAATCTAAGAATTATTTCAGTGTATCATTAAAAGGACTTTATTTTTGAAAATACCATCATCATAGCTAAAATAAACAGTAATTCCTTAATGTACAAATATCTAGTCAGTGTTCAAGTCTCCAATTATCTCATGTTACAAATTTTATTTAGCTAGTTTGCTTAAATCAGGATTCCCAATAATGCCCGTATACTGTGATCCTTGGATTTGTCTACTAAGTGTCCCCCCAAGTATTCAATTAGTTTTGTGGGCTTTTTAAATATCATGTTGAGGCCTGGCACAGTGGCTCACACCTGGAATCCAAGTTGGGAGGCTGAGGCAGGAGGATCACTTGAGGCTAAGAATTCAAAACCAGCCTGGGCAACAGAGCGAGACACTGTCTTCTCCAAAAAATATTTTAAAAATTAACCAGTCCTGGTGGCGCATGCCTATAGTCCCAGCTACGGGAGGCAGAGGCAGGAAGATTGCCTGAACCCAGGAGTTAGAGATCACACCACTGCACTCCAGCTTGGGCAAGGGAGTGAAACTCTATCTCAAAAAAGAAAAAGAAAAAGAACATACATCATGTTGAACTCATGGAGTCAACCATACTGACGTTTTTCAATCCACTGCAGCTGTTATCCTCACTGATCCCACACCACCCCATCTGTGGGCCTGGCCTGAGCACCAGGGGGCCCCGAGCCTGGAGGTCGCCAGGAGCACTGCTCTCTGATGGGACCAGCCACCCTGCTCCAACCTCCTGTCCTGGCCCAGACCTGCATTCAGCCTCTTCTCCAGGGACACTGAAGTTCCTTTTCAAGGAAGTGATATATTTGGAGACTACAATCTGTTCAGCAAGTTAGTTAATTGATTTAAAGGCAACTTACATCTGAGCAGAAACAACTTTTATGGCCTTTATTAAATTTTCTATGCTTTCGATAGGATTTCTGGGTGTGCAGTGAACATAAACTCTGGTTATCACCAATGATTCAAGTCGTATATTCTTTTAAGAAATGCTTGCTTGCTTTTTATAAAATGGTAGGAACAATGTTCATATGTTATTTGTGAGTATCTCATTGTACAGGCATATTTGGTAGGACACATTAAAAACAATCCATTTGCTTAGGATAGTTTTGGAAAATAGTTCTATACAACTTTGAACTTGAGTTAAGATTACTAAACAGGCCAGGCGCATGGCTCACGCCTGTAATCCTAGCACTCTGGGAGGATGAGGCGGGCGGATTACTCAAGGTCAGGAGTTAAAAACCAGCCTGAGGAAGAGTGAGACCCTGTCTCTACTGAAAAATAGAAAGAAATCAGCTGGCCAACTAAAAATATATAGAAAAAATTAGCCAGGCATGGTGGCGCATGCCTGCAGTCCCA
>CAUYPO010131794.1:0-40971 GCA_963574435.1 Cheirogaleus major | reverse complement strand
TTCACTTAGTAGAATGGGTTCCAGCTCTATCCAGGAAAATACAAGAGGTGCTATATCACCATTGTTTCTTATAGCTGAACAGTACTCCATGGTATACATATACCCCATTTTATTAATCCACTCATGTATTTATGGGCACTTGGGCTGTTTCAGGCATGGGAACTATATTTTAAAAGTCAAAATACATCACAACTACCTAATGCATTAATATTACTACAGGTAAAATCTGTGGGACAGTCACATTTATAAAGCAAATCATGCAACTGAAAAAAATTGATGGAGAAATGTGGTATCACACCTTCCTGGTTTTATTTTATTTTATTTTGAGACAGAGTCTCACTCTGTTACCTGGGCTAGAGTGCCGTGGCATCAGCCTAGCTCACAGCAACCTCAAACTCCTGGCCTCAAGCGATCCTTCTGCCTCAGCCTCCCGAGTAGCTGGGACTACAGGCATGTGCCACCATGCCCGGCTAATTTTTTCTACATATTTTTAGTTGGCTAATTAATTTCTTTCTATTTTTAATAGAGACGGGGTCTCGCTCTTGCTCAGTCTGGTTTTGAACTCCTGACCTTGAGCAATCCCCCTGCCTCAGCCTCCCAGAGTGCTAGGATTATAGGCGTGAGCCACCACGCTCGGCCCACCTTCCTCATTTTAAAAAGCTAACATTTTCATACTAGAAAATGTTAATCTCTCATCTTACATTCTTAAATAAATTTTACAGTGAAGAGATACTTTCACCTCTGTTCTAATTTAATCTTCACAACAACCTTATGAGACAAGTAGGGCAATGATTATGGTCCTCATATTAAAGAAAAAGAAAAGAAAAGAAAAATTCAGAATTGGCAACAATTAAGTATCCTTGGTCATACAATGATTAAGTGGCAGAGTTGCATGACCTTGGACAAGTCACTTAATCTTTCACAGTCTGTTGCTTCATTTGTAAAATTATGATAATAATAATGCTTCCTTCAAAAGGTGGTTGTTGTAAGTGAATAAATACGCATAGAGTATTTATGTATATTTATTGTCCCACAATAAACCTACTCTGATCTGCTCACAGATATCATTCCAGGAATTTCCCTCTACCCTGAATCACCAAATTTTTCCTCTTTACTGGATTATTTCCTTTGGCATACAAATATGGCATAATTTCTCTTATCTTAAAGAAAATTAAACTTTCTTGACCTCACTTTCTCCTTGTCTGAGCATCCCATTTCTCTGCTTCCTTTTGCATCAAAATCCCTTGAAGGAGTTTTCTCTAATAATTCTTCCCCTTGCTCTCTTGAACTTTCTCAAGTAAGGCTTTTCCTCCACCAAAACTACGCTTATCAAGGTCCCCAATGAGCTCCACATTACTAAATTCAGTGCTCCTTGAACATTAGATGATACATTCTTCCAATGTAAAAGATCTATGGCTGGGTGTGGTGGCTCATACCTATAATTCTAGCACTTTTGAAGGTTGAGGCAGGAGGATTGCTTGAGGCCAGGAGCTCAAGACCAGCTTGGGCAATAGTGAGATCCTGTCTCTACAAAACTAAAAAAAATAGCCAAGTGTGGTGCCGCGTGCCTGTATCCCAGCTACTCAGGAAGCTGAGGCAGGCAGATCGCTTGAGCCCAGGAGTCTGAGATTGCTGTGAGCTAGGACGAGACCCCTGCACTCTAGCCTGGGCCACAGAGTGAGACTCTGTCTCAAAACAAAAGCAAAAACAACCCCTTCTTCTTCCCTTCCTCCAGGGCACCACTCCAGTTTTCTCCTATCCCAGTGGCCTCGCGATGCCAGTTTCTCTGCTACTTCCTCATGTCCTCAATCTTTAAATGTTGGAGTGTCTCAAGGCTTAGTCTTGGAGTCTTATTTTCCCTAATCGCACTCACTCCTAACACAACCTCATCTGGTCCCATGGCTTTACCATCAATACGCTTATGATTCTCAAATGTTTGTCTCCAGCCTGGATCTCTCCTCTGACTCCAACCTCATAGGATGTATTCAGCTTCCTGCTCAACTCTCCACTAGCAATTCTAATAGACATCTCAACCCTGACATGTTGAAAATCCATGGGTCCTCTAACCTGCCACCTCTTGCTTCTGCTTCTCTCATAGTTTTCCCCATCTGATAAATGGCAACTCCTTTTTCCCACCTGCTCAGAACAAAAGCCCTGGAATTAATCATGACTCATTTCTTTCTTTTACACCCCATGTTCAATCCATCAACAAATCTTATTGACAATACCGCCAAAATATTTGTTGAATCTGACCACTTCTCATCACTATCACTTATACTACTCAAGTTTAAAGCACCATCACTTTTCACCTGAATCATTACAGGTGCCTCCTAATTGATTTCCCTGCTTTTTACCATTACCCACTAGAGTCTATTTTCAACACAGCAGCCAGAGCAATCCATTAAAAATCTAAGTTAGTCATGTCACAAGTCTATTCAAGATTTATCCAGCCAGAGGAAATGCTAAAGTGCGATGACAGCCTGTAGAGTGCATGAGAGGGGCGTTCTGGAGTTTCTCCAACCTCTATATTTCACTTGATAGCAAGAACTTTCTTAGAAAAGCAAGAATCTTAATATCAAAGACTGCTTGAGTATCACTACGAGGAAACAGAAGAAAGGAAAGTGGATGCATGTTCAGCACACTGTAATACTGTTTGCTATAGGGCTGTGTTCACATCAGGTAAATTTCCTCTCTACAGACCAAAATACTTCTATGATCCCATCAAGACCCCTCTTGGGTAATGCTAGAAATAACTAGAGTTTCTCTCTGTGCTTACTTTTTTTCAATATGCCAAAATGATTCCTCTGTCTTTACACTTACATATTTCTCAACTTGCAAACCAATGCTCAATAATAAAATTTAATTCATGATCAGCCTGAGCAACACAGCAAGAGCCCATCTCATATAAATAAATAAATAAATGAATGAATAAATAAATAAAATAAAATGTGAATAGACAGTTCTATTTCCTATAGACACTAGTGTCTTTGCTTATTTTTATAACTTTCTGCTATACTTGGTCAATGAAAGAGTGATCTTTCTTTTTCATTAAATAAGCATTTACTAATTGACCAATGATGTATATGGCACTCTGATAGAACCTGCGGAGGATAACCAATATGAGACAGCAAATTTGCTCTTTTGAAACCCACCATCTTAAAGGAAAACAATGCCTACATGTTGGATGAATTTAGAGAACAATATGATAAAAAAATAAATTTTAAGCACTCAAATATACAAAAGTTTACTCTTTCTAATCCTTACCTGTTGACTCTGCGGGGCCGTTTTTCTGGTTTAATGTCCACATCATAGTGATATACATCTATTTTAGGAATCTGAACCTGAAAATGATTGGCTAACAGTCGAATTGGTTTTCCAACAGTTCCAAGGCCAGGACGACGAGGTGGCTGGAACAGGCTGGTTGGAGGTCCTAAAGAGAGTGAAAGACATCTGCTGTGCTATTTGCTCATGATGATGATGATGGTGATGATGACAGTGCAATTATTGACAATTTATTATCACTGAATGTACTCTGATATAAAGAGTTGGAGTGTGTTTTGACTTAAGTTTCTATGGATTTCTAAATGTTGTGCCATGGTGCTATTATTTTGAATATGGAAATATCAAAATTAGATAGCATGATCAATTCCTCTCAGGCTACTGCATAGAACCTTTCATGAGCATATAGCTAGGCCTACAAAATCAAGCACACTTAAAAAAACCCTCTAAACTCTGGGGGCCATCATCTTCAGAGTTGGAGATGATCCATCAATCTCCCACAAATTAGCCTGCATTATTACAGGTTGTACAGACAGAAGATTAAACACAGCTCTATATATCACTTTATTTGCTAATTTTGATAGTGAAACAATACCAATAGTGCTAAACCTTCTTGTCTATAATCTGATATTTTTAGAATCTGAACAATCTGAGATCTTCTGATCATAAGGTCTAGTTTATTCAACAGACATTTACTCATTTATTCAACTATTACATGGCTAATCTATATCATGGACTCAGGAAGAAGACAGAGCCCCTATTCTGAAGGAACCTACAGTCTAGACCAGTGGTTCTCAACCTGAGGAAGATTTTGTACCCTAGGAAATACTTGGCAAATGTCTGGAGACATTTTTGGTCGTCACAACTTGAGGAGTGCTACTGGCATCTAGTGGGCAGGAGCCAGGATACAGCTAAGCATTCTACAATGCACAGGACAGCACCCCACCCCACCCCAGCCCCAGAATCATCCAGTCCAAACCATCGATAGTGCTGAGGTTGAGAAGCCCTGGTCTAGACAGAGTGGTCTTTCTAAACTATTTCATTGATCGTTCACAAGATATTCCACAAAAAGAAAGGATTCCATAAGTTAAGGAAACCTTGTACTTTCCCTACCCTCTTAAAATTTCAATGTATATTATCATATTAAATTCTCTAAAAAGTAATGTAACAAATAAACCTGTTTGACTCTTCATTTACCCAACTTAGTTTTACACAACATTCTCTCTCTCTTTCTCAAAAGTCAACATTTATTAATATTCAGCAGAAAAGGATTTGTGGAACAAGTCTGAGAGATACTTGTCTAGAGAAAATCTTACTCCCTTTTGATGTTAATATCAAGTGGACACAGGCCTAAAAAATAAACATCTTGGCTGCTATGAATAGGTGTTGAGCAAAGTGGGCTGTGGTTACAATGGAAAGTTACAACAAGTTCTTTTACTGCAATGGCATTTCACTGAGAACAAAGACACTTCAATAAGGAAAGAAAACTTTGAAGCAAGAAGCTATTCTATTCCAATATCACTTAGGAAAATCAGAAAAAAATACTTTAATGAAATTTGTGTTGTCAAAACACCATATACATTGAAAATCTTTTTACATATTAAATTAATTGTTCATTCTTCCTCTAGATTTTACTTATACTTCAAAATTCAGTTCAGGTGTGACCTCCTTGGAAAGCCTTTCCTGATTATTCCAGACTGGAGGATCCATCCTCTATGTTCCTAAGACTTTCTGTATAGGAGAGCACTTAGCACAAGTATGAGAAACCACTTGTCAAATTATTCTGTCTCCTCCACTAGACTGTAAACTCTTAGAAGAAATGGACCTCCAGTTAATAATGATCTTCTCAATACTTAAGTCAACAACTAGCATGTTGTAAGAATTCCATAAATGTTGAACTGAACAGTATCAGTAATTCCAGATAGAAACTAAACAGAAACCTAGTTGTCCCTAATACACAAAAGTTGACAAGGGTTTCCACTCTGTGTGTGATAAGATAATTACAAACAAGGTAAGAAGTAAAGAGTAAATAATGTCAGAGTCAATAGGCATTCTGAATTAACCCAATTAAATCATTTAGATAAGCCCCCATATTGCAAGGTAGACTTAAGCAATCACTATATCATAAAGTTGGAAGCAATACAGCTTTATAATAGAAATTTGGAAAGAGAAAGTTGGATCAAACGACTTGCCTAAGAACAGGACTTTGAGTTTAAATAGTGACTAGAATCCAAGGCTCCTAACTCCCACTCCAGTCCTTTCTCTTCCCCAATCTACTTCACAATCCTGTGGGATCTATACTTCTTTGAAATACTTGATGTCAAAAGCAGAGGCAGGCCGGGCACGGTGGCTCATGCCTGTAATCCTAGCACTCTGGGAAGCTGAGGCAGGTGGATTGTTTGAGCTCAGGAGTTCGAGACTAGCCTGAGCAAGATTGAGACCCCTGTCTCTACTATAAATAGAAAGAAATTAGCCAAAACAACTGAAAATAGAAAAAAAATTAGCTGGGCATTGTGGCGCGTGCCTGTAGTCCCAGCTACTCGCTTGAGCCCAGGAGTTTGAGGTTGCTGTGAGCTAGGCTGATGCCATGGCACTCTATCCTGGGCAACAGAGTGAGACTCTGTCTCAAAAACAAACAGACAAAAAAAAAGCAAAAAAGCAGAGGCAGAGGTATTGAAAGAAAAAGGATTAAAAGTGGCAAAAAGTAAATATTGTGTATATCTCCTTCCCTTAACAAGAAAGAAAAGTTAGAAGGTGAGTGATCATTTCTTTTAATATGCTTATTAGATTTATTTAGAAACTATATTCTAAAATTTTTCATTCCAAAAGCTGGCTTCTTTTTTCCTTTTTCTTTTCTTTCTTTCTTTTTCTTAAACAACAGACATTTATTTCTCACAGTTCTGGAGGCTTGGGAAAAGCTAGTTTCTTTAAATTTAGCAAACTGTCTAATTAAGCAATAAAGCACAGTGGCTACGGTTCGGAAACCACATATTGGGTTTCAATCCTGGTTTTACCTCTTCCTAACTGCATGACATTGGGCCAGTTTCTTGGCCTCTCTGTGTCTGAGTTTCCTCAAGTATAAAATAGGGACATATGTGATAATAATAGCATCTATCTCATAAGGCTATTTTGAAGACTCTGTGAGATGGTACATATAACAGCTTTAACATAGTGCCTTGCAATAGTAAGTGCCCAATAAATGTTAGCTATTATGATTGCATTTGTAAATGTTATAATAAGTGCTCAAAGGTCCTTGGGTTTTTTTTATTAGGGGCATCCCCCAAATTTGGTGACAAAGTCAGAATTTGAAGTTACATTCTCTGAAAAGGAAACAAATATGACTTAACATATAAAGGATGAAGTCAGCCTTAAATGAAGAGGAGGGCATTAAATTAGGAGTCAGAGGAACCACACTCTGGTCTTCATTTCACTACTCAGCCTTGAGACCTTGATGAAGTTACTTATATTCCCTGAACCTCAGTTTTCTCATTTTTATAATGGGGATAGATATCTGCCTACCTCCCAGAGAATCAAATAAGCTAATAGTTATGAAAGCACTTTCTAAACTATAAAGTACTGCAAAAATAAAAGTTATAGTCAGTATAACCAAAATAAGTGGTAATCTAATTAATTTTATTTCTGAGTACTGTCAGAAACTGAACCGGGGTGGAGGGGGACAGAACAAGCCTAGAAGGCGCCAATGATTGTTCAAGTGAAGAAGGCACAAAGCACTAGATCTAGGTGTGCTCTAACAGAGAAGCAGAAACGATTCTCTATGTTCTAAGACTGCCTGGATGAAATATCCCACAAGACTATCAATTCCCTTTGCTCTGATTCTATGCTTAGCAAGCAGCTTCTTGTTATTAATTGGGTTTCCAAGGTACTGCAACACCAAAAAAGGAGTTTGGTAGACAGCAAACAGGAAAATACTCCACTCAACAGAAAAGATCTATGGGACATTTTTGCTTATTCATTAGTGTCTTATAACTGTGATTAGTGAGAATTAATTTTCTGCCATCTGAATAATCCTGGATGAACTGATAAGTCCTCAAACCTGCAAAAGCTAAAATCAAGCCAAAAAAAGAGTCCCTGGGCAGCTAGGTCCTAACACCACCAAATTGATCCTTTCCATAAAATACAACTTGTGCACACAGTTACATAGTTTCTTTTGATATCAGCTCATAAATGCAACAGTTGTTTCAATTATGAATTACTCACCAGAGGGAAGAAACATTTGTTGAGCATCTATAATGCACTAGTCTCTACAATAAGACTTTTCACATACATTGTCTCATTTCATTCTCACAACAATCTTGCAGCACATAATTATAATTACCCTCAATTTATAGATGAGAAAATGAAAGTTCAAAGGAATTAAGTAATTTGCCCAGGGTCATACAACTATTAAATTACTAGACTGGATTTGAATAGAAGTCTGTTACATTCCTAAAGACCTGACCATGCCTTTAGCCAGGGGACATATCTGAAGTAAACTAACATAATACACTGAAGTTTATCAAATAATAGTAATGTGACAAACCAATTTATTTTTAAAAGGCATACGAAATTTGATTATGAGAGCCTTTAAACAATACTTTAAGCATCAAATTAAGGTGGAGTTTAATCACCCAGCTATGCAAACAAGTTCTAAGTGAACAAATCCGCAGTTTCCAAACTCAAATAGTAAACCTAATTCTCTATGCACTAAAAGAATGAAATACTCTACAACTTAAGTACAGACGGTTTGAATATTAAAGTTAATTCCACCACAGCCCCTAAACCCTGCCCTACTTAGCCAAGGCATTAGAAACCTGTTGGGGTTTGAGGTGGGAGCACGAGGCTCCAATATTCAGGGCATTTGTTGCAGCCTGGAGTGGTTCCTCTGGTTTGGGCACAGTGAGGGAGATACCCAGAGGCCATCCATACCCACAGCAAATTAGTTTCCAAAGCACTTTCTCCTTCACTTGATCCTCACAACAGCTCATAACCCAATTAGAAGCGAACTCGGGGCAGGAAAGCCTGTGCTGGAGCGGACTGACTGGTAACTCTTGGGTCACCCAAAGGCTAGCCCAGACCACTCTGGGACTGACACGCAGACTGACAGACAGATGGAGGCATAGGACCTTGTTCTTCAAGACTTCAGGGTCTTTGAGAAAGGGTGGGCATTTTGTCCCTGAGCCTTCCGGGGTCATGAGAGGTGTTTTGGGGGGAGTTCTTCCTTATCTTAAGGCTCTCGACTGTTTGCCAGTGCAAAGAAAAACAGGGGTGCGGTCCAAAACCAAGACGACTACTGGTAGTAGGTGAGGGGGCCCTTCCGGTCTGGGCCAGGCCTCCCCACACACCGGGCACAGACCGTCCCCCTTAGGAGGTCCAAACTACCCTCACTGCGACCCTAGATCACAGATCACCTCCCCGAGGTTGGGTCAAGTCTCGCCTTTACCCGCGGGCACGGGTCTCCTTTCCCGGCCTCCCGCCCTCAGACCTCGAGGTTCGGCCCACGGCTCCAGGCTGGGGCGCGGTCACCGCCCCCCAAGGCCCGGGTCAGCCCCCTCCGCCCTGTGCAGTGGGCACAGTCCCCTTCCCGAGGCCTGGCAGCCCGAGCCCGCGTACGCGCGGGCCGGCGGGGCGACGGGCAGCCACGGTCCCGCCCGCCCGCCCGTCGCGGGCCCCGGGTCCGGCCCCGGCCCGAGCTCGCTCCTCACCGGGTCCCAGCGCCTCCATGGCGGCGGCGGGGGCCGCCTCGCCCCGGTCCCCGGCGCCTCCCGCTCCGGGCCCCGCCGCCGCCGCCTCCGCCGCGTAACGCTTGCTCTCCGGAATATTGGCGCTGGGGGGGCGCCGCGGAGACGCGGGCGCTGGGCAGGGGGCGGCGGCGGCGCCCGGCCGGGGACAGGGACCCGGCTCCCGCGGCTCTTCCGGCCTCAGCGACAACAAAAACAATCCCCGCCGCCGCCGCCGCCGCCGCCAGCGGGAGCGGGAGCGGGAGCCAGCGCGCGCGCCCGCCGGGCGGGGAGGGGGCGCGGGGTGCGCGCGGCCAGGGGTCCCGGCTGGCGGAGGGGCGTGCGCGGCTCCGGCGCGGGGTCCACCGAGCCCGGAGGGGGGCGGGGGCCGGGGGGCGGCGGGCACGGGCGCGCGCCCGACGGGGGCAGTGCCCGGAGGACGTGTCGGGCACGCGCCCGCTGGCCTGCTCTGCTCCGTCTGCCCGAGGCGGCCATCCCAGGGCAAACGGCTCTGGGGGCTGCACGCGATCCCCCCAGGGCGTCCCGATACGCGGTTACCTGCAAAGGGGCTGTGTCCCAGTCCCCGCTGACCCACAGACTCAGTTCTCCACTTCTGTCGTGGAAAGTGCCCTGAGATTCACACCAGGTACCTCTCTTCCCTCCTCCCACCTCAGATCGCTTCTTTCATCCCGTCGTTTCGTGTGACAGAGAACACTAGGGTCACCTTAGTCGCAGCAGTCCTCCTTCATTCCTTCATCCAACACCACACACCCAATTGCCCTTCCCTCCCTGTGCAGCCGGAAGGCACCACGGGAATGGACCCTGATGAATGATGCATTCTCTCTCTGGTCCCATGACAAGCGCTCCTGGTCAGCAAATCACCAGTCACTTCAGAAAAGAAAGGTCTTGCTTTCTTGGATGCCTTCACCTTAGCAGCCAAGAGCCGAGGGGACAGCACCCATTCCAAGGTAGCATGGTCAACCCAGCAGGCCCAGCATCCTTAGGGCTTTCAGTTAGGACTTCGAGTTGGAGAACATGGGACAACAGGCCAAGAAGCAGTTTCTAGTTAGCAGAATGAGAAGTTTAAAAAGGTGCAATGTGGTGTTAAAGGGTCAACTATACTTTAGTCTTTCAGCCAAAACATTTACAGGTGAAGTGTTATATCACCTCAGCATATATCTCCTAGGAATCAGGACATTCTCCTAGGTAACACTTTTCACATCTAGGAAAATTAAATACACATTTCTTTAAATGAACTGTCTACTTTTTAACTGCTGGTATGGGTTACTCTCTTGGTTTTTTGTTGAAACACTTGGGTGCCTGTATAGACCTAGGATGAACTAAAACAGGTCTCTCCTGCAAATGTTGAATGCTGCAAAACTTGTTCTTGGAGGATAGGGACTTTACCCAGATGTGGAGTGATCAGGGTTTGGTCTTTGATAAATAAAAGATCTCAACTTTCCTCCTAATACTTTGAAATGGTTACCTTTGAGAAAGTTAAAAAAACAAAAAACAAAACAAAACCAAAAAAATTACAATGTGTGTTTGTTGTATTAGTTTGCTAGGGCTGTCATAAGAAAGCACCACAGATTGGGTGGCTTAAACAATAGAAATTTATTTTCTCATGGTTCTGGAGACTAGAAGTCAGAGATCAAGGTGTTGGCAAGGCAAGGGCACAGTGGCTCACAATTTTAATTCTAGCACTCTGGAAGGCCAAGGCAGGAGAGTCGCTTGAGGTTAAGAATTCGAGACCAGCCCGAGCAAGAGTGAGACCCATCTCTACTAAAAGTAGAAAAAATTAACTGGATGACTAGTTAATATTAGCCGGGTGTGGTGGTATGTTCCTGTAGTCCCAGCTACTTGGGAGGCTAAGGCAGGAGGCTGGCTTGAGCCCAGGAGTTTGAGGTTGTTATAAGCTAGGCTGACACCATAACACTCTAGCCTGGGCAACAAAGTGAGACTCTGTGTCTTACAAAAAAAAGTGTTGGCAGGACTAGTTCCTTCTGAGGCCTCTCTCCTTCACTTGTATATGGCTGCCTTCTCTCAGTGTTTGCACATGGTCTTTCCTTTATACATGTCTGTGTCCAAATTTCCTCTTCTTATAAGGACACTGGTCAAATTAGGTTAGTGCTCACCCTAATAACCTTATTTTAATATAATTATCTCTTCAAAGACCCTTTCTCCAAATACAGTCACATTCCGAGGTACTGGAGTTAGGACTTCAACATATGAATTGCTGGGGGCACAATGCAGCCCATAATATGTGTAGTGAGATATTTGTTTGAGTACCTGCCATATGCAGGCATACAGCCGGGTAATTTTTATATGTAATGATAGAAAATGTTAGAGTACACCCTTACCAGGCACTGTTTTATGGGCTTCATGTGTCATTTAATTTTCACAACCATCTATAAGGTAGATATTGTTAAGAAAGGGCCAAGTGTGGTGGCTCACACCTGTAACCCAGCATTTTGGGAGGCCAAGATGGTAAAGATTGCTTGAGGCCAGGAATTTGATACCAGCCTGGGCAACACAGCCAGACCTCATCTCTAAAAATCAAAAAATTAGCCAGGTAATCCGAGCACTCTGGGAGGCCGAGGTGGGTGGATTGCTCAAGGTCAAGAGTTTGAAACTATCCTGAGCAATAGTGAGACCCTGTCTCTACTAAAAACAGAAAGAAATTAATTGGCCAACTAAAAATATATAGAAAAAATTAGCTGGGCATGGTGGCACATGCCTGTAGTCCCAGCTACTTGGGAGGCTGAGACAGAAGGATCACTTGATCCCAGGAGTTTGAGGTTGCTGTGAGCTAGGCTGACACCACAGCACTCTAGCCCGGGCAACAGAGTGAGACTCTGTCTCAAAAAAAAAAAAAAAGCGCAGTGGTACACACCTGTAGTCCCAGCTACTCAGGAGGCTGAGGCAGGAGGATCACTTGAGCCTAGGAGTTTGAGGCTGCAGTGAGCTATGATTGTGCCACTGCACTCTAGCCGGGGCCACAGATTAAGACCCTGTCTCAAAAAAAAAAAAAATTGAACAATTGAGGAAACTGAAGCTCAGGAAGCTAAATAAGTCAGCCTCTGCTTTATGCTGCAGTGAAACATGGAAAAATTGGAGTTCTAAATCCTACATTTAAATTCTAGCTGATTCAACCCCTGATTGACTGTGGAATTGGGACTTTTAATCTACTAAGTAGATTCTAGTCTACTGATACCATACTGCATATTCTTTCCATAGCACCATGCTACCTGTCTGTTAAAACAAATATTAACTTGTAAGCAATAATAGGGGACAGAAAGATCAAAAGTAAGAAAGTATTCACTAAATGAACAAACTGGTGTACAGCTAAGAAGAAAAAAAAAAAACCAACTAGAGGTCAAGTTTGGAGTTAAACCTAGTAGCCACCTCCCTTCTTTTCTATCCCAGGGTGATAAGCTCCTTCCACAATTTAAACAATGCTAATGGCTCAAATAGCCTGGTCTGTGGCTGACTTTCCCAACTCCACTTCCTAACAGATTTTCTCCATATTCTATTTGGTACTCTGAGCAAAGACCATAGCTTGTTCCCTGGACTGAAAATAGTGTTACCACTAGCCTCAGAAACCAGAACATGAAAGGTATGTACCCCACAGTTCCAGTCGGGACTGCAATGTCCCACTCCCTCAAAAGTCTCCCTGTCCTGCCAATCTTTTTTTTTTTTTAAGACAGTCTCACTCTGTTGCCCCAGTTAGAGTGCCGTGGGGTCAGCCTAGCTCACAGCAACCTCAAACTCCTGGGCTGAAGTGATCCTTCTGCCTCAGTCTCCTGAGAAGTTGGGACTACAGGCATGTGCCACCATGCTCAGCTAATTTTTTCTATTTGTGATAGAGACGGGGTCTCGCTCTTCCTCAGGCTGGTCTCAAACTCCTGAGCTCAAACGATCCTCCCGCCTCAGCCTCTCAGAGTGCTAGGATTACAGGCGTGAGCCACCGCACACCGCCCATCCTACCATTCTTGATCGCTCTGATCACCTACATTCTCACTCTCAAGCTCACTCCCACTCAGACGCTCATTGCTCCTTTTCCAAAAACGCTTCCTACTGAGCCCTCCTGAACCAAAGTTCTGTAGTCAGTAAACTCCCCTGAAGCTTGGCCTGTTCAGCAAACCCTCCTTCCACTTCCTGCTGCGGCTAAGAAGAAGCCCTGCCCCAGAATACCACTTCCCCTTCAGCTCTCCCTGGCGATGGTTGCCCATCCTACTATACCCCTACCCTTCCAGGACAGGGGATGCGAAGAGAAGTGGCAGTATATTTCCCCCTATTGCCCCAAACCTTGAATCCGTATTTTCATATTAAAATCACTTACCATCTGACCAAACCACCAGAGGGTCTCCCTTGGTGTTGTAATTAACTTAACTCCTGGTCTTATGTCTTATGTCTCAGTCCAGCCCTGGCTCCCATGATACTATAAATCCTGAGGGCAAAGCTCATGCCTTATTCAGATATTCAGGTTCGTGTCTCTGTTGCCTAACAACCTATCGGGCACTAAATACCTGTTTGGGGAAATTTATGGAATGAATGAATGAGCAAGTGAATGTATAAATGGCAGAAGTTAGAAATGGTCCAAGGGAGAGGATCCTAGGTAAAAAAAAAAAAACAACTCTAGGTGAAATGCCAGCTTCTCTAGAGCACAGACTTTTGAATCGGATGGTCCTGGGTTCAAATTCCAGTTCCACAATGCATGAGCTGTAAATACCTTGAGCATATCCCTTCACCTACTACTCAAGCTTGTTTTGAAGAGGAAGTTAAATCATATATGTGCATCCTCTGTGTGTCTGGCACAGAATAAGTGCCCAGTGGTTACTAGTTCTCCTTCCTCCCCACTATTCCCCCAGCTAAAAGCCACAATATGTTGTTTCTCTGCTCCCCTGCCCATGTCTTGCTGTCCCTTGAGAGACAGTGAGCTCAAGATCTCAGCTCAGTCCAAGAGAGGAGAGCAGAGCTTGTCAGGAACCAAGCAAGTTTACACATCCTGTGCCTGAGCCACCTGAAGACAGGACTTGGCTCACTCTGAGAGTGGGTGTGATGCTTGGTCAAGGTTTATAAATGGAACTGAACTTCTTGAATGTGTCAATGCTCCCCTGAGGCCAGGCTGCACCAGGGGGATTCTCACTAGTGGATGCTGCACCCGAAGTCAGGGCTGCAGCCCCAAGTGCTGCTTGTGGCACCCCAACCCCTGTCTGGGCTGCTAGTCTCTGTCAGGGGTTGGACTCCCAGCCTCTCCTCACACTCTGGCACTTAGGAGTTGAAGAGGAGCTTCTTTGCAGTTGATCAGTTGGGCCAAGGGCTTTCACTCTTCTTTAGCTGGGGGACCCATTACTCAACAAAAACTTTAAGTGGAAGCTAAAGCAGAGCCACAATGGCTGAGGTGGGCAGGGACCTGCATTGATTACAAATGAAACTAGACCAGCACATCAAAGGCCACCACTACCTGGCATCTAAATGGAATTTCTGCCCACCTGCACCTACTCCATTGTTTCCTTGCTCTTTTGCATTTTTTATTGAGATACAATTCACATACCATAAAATTTACCATTTTAACACATTGACTGCCACACTGGGAAATATTTTTTCCCCTGGGGCCAGAGTGTTTTATTAAAACAGAACAACCCTTTTTTAATTTGTTATTTTTTTGTTGTTTGTTTTCTGTGCATAAGTTATATGCAACACAATCTACAGTTTTAGAATTAAATTGTCAATATTAATTGTAACAATAAGAACATCAACAAGTAACATTTTCACAAGCCAACTGCAGGGTTTTGCTTCATGAGGCCCTGGGCTCTAAACTAGCCTGAGTTAAATATACCTCACATGGCAGTTTGTGTTAAAGTGTACAATTCAGCGATTTTTTTTTTAGTGTATTCACAAGATACAACTATTAATATCAAATTCCAGAACATTTCATCACCCCAAAAGCAAACTTGTACCCATTAGCTATTACTCTCTATCCCCTCCTCCACCTTCTTCCACCTGATTTCTACCCCCTTAGAAATCACTAATCTACCTTTTGTCTCTATGGATTTGCCTATTCTGAACACTGCATATAAATGGAATTATACAATATGTAACCTTTTGTATCAGGTTTCTTTCACTCAGCATGTTTTCAAGGTTGATCTATGTTGTAGCATGTACTTCATTGCTTTTTACAGCTAATATTCCATTATATGGACATACCACATTTTATTTATCCATTGAACCATTGGTAGACATTTGGGTTGTTTCCACTTTTTGGCTATTGTAATACTGCCATGAACGTTCATGTGCAAGTTTTTGTGTGGACATAAATTTTCAATTCTTTTGGCTATATATCTAGAGGTATAATAGAATTGTTGAGTCACATGGTAACTCTTGAGGAACTGCCAAACTGCTTTCCTCAGTGGCTATACCATTTTACATTCCCACTAGCAGTGTATGAGTGGTCTAATTTCTCTGCATTCTTGCCAACACTCATTTTTAGATTTTTAAAAAATATATATAGCCATCCTTGTAGGTATGATGTGGTATCTTATCATGGTTTTGGTTCAATTTTCCTGAGGACTAATGATGTTGAAGATCTATTTATATGTTTATTGGCCATTTTCATATCTTCTTTGTAGAAATGTCTATTCAAATCATCTGTCCTTTTAAAAATTAGGTTATTTATCTTTTTTTTATCACTGAGTTATAGGAGTTATTTATACATTCTAGATACAAGTCCTTTATCATATATATGATTTGCAAAACTTTATGGGATGTTTCACTTTCTTTATGGTGTTCTTTGAAGCACAAAACTTTCTAATTTAGATAAAGTCCCGTTTATTTTTTCTGTGGTTGCTTGTTGTTTTTTGTCATTATCTAAGAAACCTAATTCAAGGTTATGAAGATTGATTTTGAGTTAACTTTTGTGTATGGTGTGAGGTAAGGGTTCGAATTAATTCTTTTGCATGTGAATAGCCAGTTGTCCAAGTACCATTTGTTGAAAAGACTATTCTTTCCCCTAATGGTCTGGCATCCTTGCCTTTTTTAAAATTTTTTTAAGTGGAAGAGTCTTGCTATGTTGTCCAGGCTGGAGTGCAGTGGCTATTCACAAACACAATCATAGATCATAGCCTTGAACTCCTGGCCTCAAGCAATCCTCCTGCCTTAGCCTCCAGAGTAGCTGGGATTACAAACTCACACTGGCCCAACTCTGACACACTTGTCAAAAATCCCTTGACTGTACATGTAAGGGTTTATTTCTGGGCTCTCAATTCTATTCTGTCAATCTTATGTCTGTCCATATGCCATTATCACACTGCCTTGATTACTGTAGCTTCGTAGTAAATTTTGAAATTAGGAAGTGCATGTCATGTAACTTTGCTCTTCTTTTTCAAGACTGTTTTGGCTATTCTGGGTCCCTTGCATTTTCATATGAATTTTAAGATCTCCTTGTCCCTTTCTGCAAAAAAAAGGTAGTTGGAATTTTGACAGGGATTACATTGACTCTGTAGATCAATCTGGGGAGTATTGCCATTTTAGCTATATTAAGTATTCCAACTCATGAACAAAGAATTATTTGTTTATTTAGGTATTTAATTTCTTAAAAAAATTTTTTTTAAATGAACAGTCCCTGTAGGGACTGTCAAAAATTGCCAATGCTGACTATATTGCAAGTCGTCATGGCAGGGAATTGGGAAAAGTTTTCAACAATAGCAGCAGCAATATGTTTCTTTTCCTTTCCTTTCTCAATTCTGGATTTCCCTCCGGCAAGTATAAATGAATGAAAGCACGAGAGTTAAAGTTTGTGACAAGAAGGAGGCAAAAGAAAGCAATAAAAAGAAAGCAGAGTAGGAGGAGATGGAAAATGTAGAGAAGGAGGTCGAGGAGGAGCATGAGGAGGAAGAGAAGAAGGAGGAATAGGAGTCTCCATGGTACCAAAGCAAGGTGATATACAGCGGATCCAGGAAAAAAATAAAAGAATATGGAACCTGATGCATATCAGTAATGCTGGTAGAGGTGGAAGAAGATGAGGTATAGGTGGAGGAAATGTAGGTGGAGGAAGATGAGACAGAGGTGGAGGAAGATGAGGGCATAATCATGATTGCTTCTATTTTTTCATTGAATAAGTTGAGGTCACATGAGAAAGAAGGGAAAGGAAGAGGTTTGAAGGGAGAGGAAAAGGTAATATTGAACAGCAGAGGGAAAAAAACTACTGGGGAATATAGCAGGATTGCTGGGCAGTATTGAGTGCACATTTAAGATCTATAGTCATAAATTTCAGTTGAAACAGCACAGTTGTGTGATTTTCTCCAGCCATGTTCAGCTGCGAAGGTGCAGACATGGACTATACAGTTAGTTGAGTTTAGGGGAATATGAAATTTTGCCAGTGAGTATAATGAAGAGAAGGTGACAAGAGAATTAAGAATATATATAAGATGGGCCTGGCGCAGTGGCTCACTCCTGTAATCCTAGCACTCTGGGAGGCCAAGGTAGGAGGATTGCTTGAGCTCAGGAGTTTGAGACCAGCCTCAGCAAGAGTGAGACCCTGTCTCTACCAAAAATACAAAAATTAGGTGGTCATGGTATCATGTGCCTGTACTGCCAGCTACTTGAGAGGCTGAGGCAGTAGCTTGAGCCCAGGAGTTTGAGGCTGCAGTGAGCTATGATGATGCCACTGCATTCTAGCCAAGGCGACAGAGTGAGATTCTGTCTCAAAAAAAAAGAAAAAGAAAAAGAAAGAAAGAAAGAATATATATACGATGGTGATTGCCTGGTCGCAGTGGCTCACGCCTATAATCTTAGCACTCCAGGAGGCTTAGGCAAGAGAATCACTTGAGGTCAGCAGTTCGAGACCAGCCTGAGCAGGAGTGAGACCCTCTCTCTACTAAAAATAAAAAAAATTAGCTGGGCATGGTGGCACACACCTGTAGTCAGTCCCAGCTACTTGGGAGGCTGAGGCAGGAGGATTGCTTGAGCCCAGGAGTTTGAGGTTGCTGTGAGCTAGGCTGACGCCATGGCACTCTACTCAGGGCAATGGAGTGAGACTGTCTCAAAAAAAAAAAAAAAAAAAGAAAGAAAGAAAAGAAAAGAAAAAGAAAAAGACTGGTGGATTTAATTGCATAGAAAATTAAAATTTCTCACAAAAGCCACCATAAAATGAACTGTAAAGAGTTCCTACAAATCCATAGTAAAAGATTAACAATCTAGTAGAAAAATAGACAATTCACAGAAGAAATACAAATGCTAACAAACCTGAAAAAGTGTGTAATCATTAGTAATCAGAAATGTAAAGAACAAAAATGGAATTTAAAAACATCAGAGCTTGAAAAATATTTTAAAAATTTATTATATCCAGATTTATTTGGTATATATGGAAGTGTTACCACTAGACTGTGTAATGTGGATTAGAGGTAATGAGTAGGAAATTGTACAATAGAAATGAAAATAAAACTAAAGTCCATTGGTTCAAATATATAGATTTTTATTTGTAACATTCATATTTTTATATTAATTATCATCAGTTTTAGCTGAGCATGGTGGCTTATGCCTGGAATCCTAGCATTCTGGAGGGCTGAGACAGGAGGATTACTTGAAGTCAGAAGTTTGAGGTCAGCCTGAGCAAGACTGAGACCCCATCTCTACAAAAAGTAGAAAACTTAGCCAGGCATGGTGGCACATACCTGTAGTCCCTGCTACTTGGGAGTCTGAGGCAGGAGGATTGCTTGAGCCCAGGAGTTTGAGGTTGCAGTGAGCTATGATGATGCCACTGCCCTCTAGCTGGGGTGAGAGAAAGAGACTCTGTCTCAAAAAAAAAAAATCAGTTTTCATGTTCTAGCAAAATCTTCTGTTAAATTGATTCTCCAGACCTTCCATTACAAATTCTCAAGTATGTTGGTAAATCTTCACTTGGTATTTTGTCATGGTTTTTGTATTTGAATAAGTTATGCAACATCTGGCCCAGGGTAAAGGTATATAGTTCCTGTATCTAAAGAAGTTTTTTGGTATAATTTCATAGTATCTGCCTGTATTAGTGGAAATAAACATCCTGCTTCTCCAAAAAAATTTGATTATATTCAACTTTTAAGGGTGAGGGAAATTAATACTCTCAAACAGTGTTGGTGAGATTATAAATTGGAACAACTTCTTGGGAAGATATTTTGTCAGTGTCTATGAAAAATTTAATTGTGTCTTTCCTCGAACCCTTCATTCCATCTGGGTCTCTGTTCTAGAGAAACTTGAATTTTTGTTACACATATAACATGTACAACATGTTTGTTTGTAACATGTTATAAATGAACATGTTTGTTCATTACAGCCTTGGTTGCAATGGCAAAAAATAAAAATAACCTTAACATTCACCCAAGGGAATGGTTAAACAATTATGTTACATTCATATTATGGAACATATGGAACAGTCAAAATGTATGAGATGCATCTACATGTACTGATATGAAAGGATCTCTAAAATATATTGCTAAGATGAAAAAAATCCAGCTGTAAAATATTGTGTATAATATGATCTCAATAATATAAAATGTGGTATGTGCACAACTGTAAATACATATGAAAAGGTCAGGGACTATGCACATAAAATATTAATAGTGGTTACTTCTACTGAGAGAAGTGTGAGGTGACTAAAAGAGACTACACATTTTATTCTATATACTTCTGTTTTCATAGAATGTTTAAAATAAAGGCAATGTATTCTAATTATATGAACACATTATAGAGTACTTGCAAAAGACTACAATAAAGAGTAATAAGAAGTAAGAGAATTAATTATAGAAAATTTGGAAAATAAAGAGAAACATCCCTTACAATTTCTCATCTAAAATCAGAACAGCTCCACCATGAATGTCATTTGTTGGAAGAAAAGAAAAACTAAGAAAAGAAAAAAAGATTTAGAAAAAAAAAAATAATAAAATAAATAAAATCAGAACAGCAATTTTATCAAAGTAGTGCATGCACATTGTTTAAATGATTCATACCTTTAAATCCCAGGTCTCCCCACCACCAAGGCAACCATTTAAACTCTTTTAAATATTTATTTGAATATTTATTGCCATATTTTGAAGTAATGTGCTTATAGTACTATTTGATTAATCACTAACACTATCTAATGACTATTGTGAAAGATGTGAATTTAACACTGTACCTACCCCTTCCCACCTTCCATTCTCCCATTAGTTACATCGCATGTTTTGCTAAAATTTGCCTTGTTTTTTACTGAATTAGTCTAATTTCCTACCTACCATGATTATACTTTATTTCTTATTTAACTTTTTGTTCTTCTTAGAGTTAATAATTGCCTTGTTTTTTCTTTTTTTTTTGAGACAGAGTCTCACTCTGTTGCCCCGGCTAGAGTGCTGTGGCATCAGCCTCGCTTACAGCAACCTCAAACTCCTGGACCCAAGCAATCCTACTGCCTCAGCCTCCCGTGTGGCTGGGACTGCAGGCATGTGCCACCATGCCCAGTTAATTTTTTCTATATATATTTTTAGTTGTCCAGCTAATTTCTTTCTATTTTTTTTTAGTAGAGACAGGGTCTTGCTCTTGCTCAGGGTGGTCTCGAACTCCTGAGCTCAAAGGATCTGCTTGCTTCGGCCTCCCAGAGTGCTAGGATTACAGGTGTGAGCCACCGCAACTGGCCCTAACTGATCCTTATAGAGATTTTCAATCAATCCTCTTGTCTTCGACTCATTCTTTCTTCCTAGGTTTCTGGGTTCTGCAACACTTAAGCTTAGCTGGAGTTCTGTGGCAGGAAATGGCTTGCTTCTCATTAACACCACCTCTGCAGACTCTTGGTGTATAGCTTTCTCACCACTGCTAATGTTTTCACTTAGCTTTCCATCTTCTCATCCTCTGATATCTTTCTCCCACTTTCTTGATCCTTATGAGTTTATTCTGGTTTTATTCATTTTCTGTCATTTTTAAGGGGCTCCAGGAAGGAGAGGAGATAAACATATGTGTTCAAACCACCATTTTTCCTCCCTGACAACTGTATTTTGTGACTATCGAATGTATAACAAATTTTTAGGTTCTGGGACCAGAATTTCAGGGAAGATGTATAAATTTTTCCCTGTAGAACCCACATTCCTTGGAGTTCTTGGTGCCTCTGGAGTTCCAGGGTATTCCTGGTTTTCTTTTTCACAGAGGCTAGAAGTGGGCCAGAAGTATTTCTACCTGGTCTATCCATCTATTTTCCAGCTACCTAACTGTGGAGGCATGTCCTACTTCCCAAGGAGCCAAGTAAGACCAACTCTTCCCTGTTGCCAAGGCTTATGTGTCGCACGGTAGGAATATATGCATAAGGAATATATTAAGTCCTTAAAGTGATGGCAGTTATGAAAAGAAGTCTTTAAATTATATGGAGAAAATATTTGGAAACCTTGGGTTGAGATTATGTGTAGGAAGTGAGTAAGGGTGATCTGAGCCACAAATTTTAACTTATATCAATAGTGTACACATCCTGGTGTTTCTGAATCTACCAAAGTTGGTGCTAATAATAATTGAAATCATTTTTATGATGTTTTTTGTAAGCTAGTTCTATTCTAAGTGCTTATATATTGACTTATAAAATAAATAATTATATATTAACTATATAATCTTCAACAACCTTATGACATAGGAATTACCATAATTACCAATTTACTGCTAAAGAAACCAAAACACAAAGTAGTTAAATACAAACCTAAGGCGAAGGGCCTATATGTTTAACCTCTAACCAGGGGTCCTCAAACTACGGCCCGCAGGCCACATGAGGCCCACGGAGGACATTTATCCGGCCTGCCGGGTGTTTTTGCCTCTGCTGCCTGTCCTGCTTAGCAGCCCACTCGTCCGGGGCCCACAGTGCGCATGTGTGGAATGTGCGCCACACTCTCCAACCTCCCTCCAACGGTCTGAGGGACAGTGAACTGGCCCCCTGTTTAAAAAGTTTGAGGACCCCCGCCTAAGCTATGCTGCTTCTTTTCTTAGGGCTAGATTTCCTTTGATTCATCAGATGAAAATTTTAGGATGCCAAGTCTCAGAAACCAATAAAAGGCTTTTTATACACTGTTTATTTCCTGTATTTAACACCTACATCATATCTTGATAGTACCCTCACTGATTTTAGCCTTCTGTTAAAGATAAGATTCTTCAACCATCTGAATAGTTCTGAACCCCAAAGGTGGTATTGCTCCTCTGTAGTTGGAGTCAGTGATGGAGTAGATGGCTGCAACTTTACAGCAGTCTCTGAGAACCTGAGCACTTGAACACTTGGTCTGGGCTGCCTTACCAATAAGAAGGAAGGGTCCTTCTCATTGTCATTATTTTCCCATGGGAGGAGTTTGTGGATCCATAGTGAAATTCAATTACAATTTACTTTTTTCTTATTTGGGATATGAAGCAAAAGTCCTTTCTTAACCTATTTATGGATGTATCCATTTAAAAAAAAGATGAGCAGGGGCACTGCAGGCCTTAACCAAGGCTACCGAAGCCACCTTGAAAAGTGGGAGGCAGGGCAGCAAGGTGGAGAGAGAGATCCTGAGGCACAGAAAACCAGGGGTGAAACTGAATCTTGGGTGACCCCCAAATCTAACAGCTGTGAAGTAGAAAGAGACCTTCCACGGTTCAGAAATTTGGCAATCTGTTTTAAAGCATAAAGAGTTTACTAGACTATTGCTGGTGTTCAGAGACCAAGGCCTGCTAAAGGGAGTCCTGATCTAGCCTCAAAACATTCGCAGCCTGGCCGGGTAAGGTAGCTCACGTCTGTAATCTCAGCGCATTGGGAAGTCAAGGTGGGAGGATCCCTTGAGGCCAGGAGTTCAAGACCAGCCTGGGCAATGTAGCGAGATTCTGTCTCTATAAAAAATTTAAAAATTAGCCGGTGCTGGCACACACTGTAGTCCTAGCTACTCAGGAGGCTGAGGCAGAAGGATTTCCTAAGCCCAGGAGTTCAAGGTTACAGTGGGCTATGATTGGGCTACTGCACTCTAGCCTGGGTGACAGAGTGAGACCTTGTCCCTAAAAATTAAAAAAAAAGAAAATCAAAGCCAGTGGTGAACTGAATCTAAATAAAGCTGCAATAAAGCTCAGGTCCAGCTCAACTATAGGTCACAGTGACTAATTTCCCCCCCAGTAGTGATCTTTTTTTTAATTTTTAAATTTTTTCCTTTGGTCCCGCAGCAGATTGGGAGATGCCACCGGAGCCCCCAATGGTGATCTGACAAAAAGGAGTTTGCCCTGTTCTACTTTTGTTGGTTTCTACAGTTATTTTACATGAAATGTCTGGCATATTATAAAAAATTACGAGACACACAAAGAACAACAAAAAAAGCCCATGTCAAGAGAGGAAACAGTACTTGAAGCAGATGAAGTGATAGCTCAGATTTTAAATTATCAGACAAGGACTTTGAAATAGCTCTGATAAATATGTAAAGGTTCTAGTGAAAAAGGTGGATAAAATGCATGAACAGATGGGGAATTTCAGCAAAGAGGTAGAAACTATAAAAAAGAAACGAATGGAAGTGCTAGAAATGAAAATAAGAAATGAAGAACGTTTTTCAATGGGCTTAGCAGACTGAACACAGCAGAGGGCCAATCAATATGCTTGAAGACAGGTCAGTATAAATTATCCAAACTAAAGTATAAAGAGAAAAAAGAGTGAAAATATGGAACATAGTGTCCAAGAACTGAGACAATATTAAACATTCTAACATATGTGTAATTGGAGTCCCAGATGGAGAGGGGAGAGAAAAATCAGCAAAAGAAGTATTTAAGGAGATAATGACTGAGATTTTTCTAAAATAGATGAAAGAATGCACAGATTTAAGAAGCTTAGCAAATCATAAGCAGGATAAATACATGTAAAACCACACCTAGACATATCATAGTCAAATTAATATAAAAATAACATTTTAAAAGTAGCCAGAGGAAAAAAGACACATTACATACAGCAGAGAAATAATACAAAGAATGGATGACTTATCAGAAATGGAGACCAGGAGACAATGAATGACACCTTTAAAGTGCTAGAAGAAAAAACCCCAAAATATCCTTTAAAAATGAAGACGAAATAAAAACATTTGCAGGGAGACAAAAGCTAAGAGAATTTGTTTCAGGCAGAGCTGCATTATACGAAATTCCAAAAGAAGTTCTAGAAACTGATGGGAAATGATACCAGATGAAAGTCCAGATCTGGGATGGGTGGGGTGGCTCATGCTTGTAATCCTGACATTTTGGGAGGCTGAGGCAGGAGGATCCCTTGAGGCCAGGAGTTCAAGACCAGCCTGGGCCACATAGTGAGACCCTGTCTCGACAAAAAATAGAAAAATTAGCCAGTCATGGTGGTGCCTGCCGTCTCAGCTACTGGGGAGACTGAGGCAGGAGGATCCCTTGAGCCCAGGAATTTGAGGCTATAGTGATCTATGATCACACACAGAGTGAGACCCTGTCTCAGAAACAAAACAACAAAAACCCAAAATAGAAAATTACTTTCAAAGTCAGCCCTAATATCAGAGAATTTCTGTATGATATACATATTTTTAATATTCCATGGGGGTTCTCCAGATATGGGTGTAATTTTTTTTTTTAAAGCATGATATCAGTGCTTTGAAGAGCATTAAGTGTCACTTCTTGTGGAGGTATGCTGTACCTTGCCCTGGGGCAACAGCCTCCAGTGAAGACAAGACATGCCCAGAGCTTGGCTTCTTCTGGTATCTTATTTCCCATTAGAAATTCTGTAGGCAACCTGCCAAAAGAGAGTACCTATACCTTATTGAGTCCAAACCCCCATGAAGAGCACCACCCAAAGCAGAAAGTAGCATCTCTGAGTCTGCCCAGGGTGTGTATGTTGCACAACTTTCAGGGAGCATGATTTACATAGTATACAGTGTGGCTGGCACCCCCTCCATGATGTCCTCTGGAATTGTCCTAATACTGTCATCTACCTCCCATGATGAGTCATCCATATTATCCATTATCCATATGGTGTATCTTAGATACTGCAGACAGATTTTACTTTCAATACACACACACACTCACTCTACAGTGTCTGCCCTCAAGAATCTTAGGAGAAAAAACATGACAGATTAATGGGAGAAAGATATTGAGAAGCATAAACAAACCAACTGACCAAATTTTGAACAACTTGAACTTGAGAGGGGATGCATTCTCAGATGACAAATTTAGGATCCAGCCAGGCACAGTGGCATGCCCCTGTAATTCCATCTACTCAGGAGACTAAGACAGCAGGATCACTTGAGCCTAGGTGTTCAAGGCCAGCCTGGGTAACAGGGCAAGACCCCATCTCTAAAAAAGAAAAAAAAAGAGAGGCAAGATCCAAAGAGTTCTTTTTTTTTTTTTTTTTTTGCTTTTTTTGAGACAGGGTCTCACTCTGTTGCCGAGGTTGGAATGCAGTGGTGTAATCATAGCTCATTGCAACCTCAGATTCCTGGGCTCAAGCGATCTTCCCTACTGAGCCTCCCAAGTAGCTGGGACTACAGGTGTGTGCCATCATGCCCAGCTAATTTTTCTGTTTTTTGTAGAAATGAAGTCTTGCTATGTTGCCCAGTCTGGTCTCAAACTCCTGGCCTCAAGCAATCCTTCCACCTAAGCCTCCCAAAGTGCTAGGATAGTAACGTGAGCCATGGTGCCTGGCCCAAAGAGTTCTTGATGAGTTGCAATGAAAGAAGTAAATGACAAGGTGAAATCAAATAAGAATAAATGTAAAAATTCTACCCTTGTCCAAAAAGTCAGCCACACATAGTAAGTAGCATGCAGCACAATAGTAAATAATAGGATTTCTTACAGCATGGGGAGACCTCAGTGAAAGTAAAAATATAAAAGGGAACAATTGATGGAGGGCTTACACTCCATGGGGTGAGATATGATTTAGCCACATATGCGAAAACAATTTGGGGATTTTTTTATTAAAAGCTCATAATTTGTCAATAGTACAAAGTGGTGAGCAATAAAAGTAATGCCATTTAGTGTCTTCATAGAACAGAATGAGGGAGCTGTTACACTCTGTTCTCTGCTGCTAGATCACATGTGGGCACTCACTTTAGGAGACACATTAGTCTCAGTGACAGTCGTAGTGAAAGAATAAGCAGGATGTTGAGGATATAGTTGGAGTGAGGAACAGTTTAAAGAGGTAGGACTGTTTAGCCTAGAGAAGGTATAAGACAACAGACCTCAAATAATTTGTGGCCAGTCAGGTAGAAGCAGACTAAGAGTTTTTTATATGGCCCCAGAGGACAGAATTAGAAGCATTGGGAGGCAGATTTGGACTTAAAAGGTATAGAGATGTCTACCAGTTAGAAAAATCCAAAAATGGAATGGTCTCCTAATAGGAAATGCAAACCTTATAGATTCAAGACAGTAATAGACCTCTTGTACAGTGTAGTCAGGACTGTAGGTTAACAGGAAAAGAAAAATCAAAATCTGTTGATGTAGGTAATAATAAAAATGACTGGCTGGGCACAATGGTTCATGCCTGTAATCCCAGGCTTCTGGGAGGCCTAGGCAGAAGGATCACTTGAGGCCAGGAGGAGTTCAAAACCAGCCTGGCAACATAGCAAGACCCCATCTCTGCAAAAAAAAAAAATTAGCCAAGTATGGTGGCATGTGCTTTAAGTCTCAGCTGATCAAGAGGCTGAAGCTGGAGGATCACTTGAGCCCAGGAGTTTGAGGTTGCAGTGAGCTGTGATCCTGCCACTTCACTCCAGCCTGGGTGACAGAGTAAGGCCCCATCCCTTTAAAAAAAAAAAAAAAAAAAAAAAGAGATAATGATTGATTTTAAAAGCTTCCTGAGGGTCTTGAATCCTCTCCACCTGAAGTATTTAAGAAAAGGGTTGGATCACTGGGAGATGTTTAGAGGAGGTTCTTTTGTGGCTCTGAATGATCATTAAGGCCCCTTCCAACCACAGGACAAGATAACTGGCTTCATAGCATGTAATGCAAATATTAGGGAATCCTAATGGAGTGGGGTAAGAGAAGATGAAGGAAGTGTGGGCCTGGCCCATAGGTGCCGAAGGGACAACTGTACACTTGGAAGAGGAATAGCATGGGGTTACTGTGGGGTCCCTCACTGGACTGAAAGGTCTATGAAGTCAAGGTCTGCCTCTGTCTTGTTTTCTGTTGTGTACCCAGGATGTCTAGCATAGTCTCTGTCACATAGTAGGGCCTTAGCAAAGATTTGTGGAAGGTAGGACAGGCTGGTCCAGCTGCTTGAAAAGAAAGACTTTTTATCAAGCTTAAAAGATGAGGGAGTGAATTGATTGCCTAAAGGTAAAGTCACTGTAGGTCAGAGGAATGCTGTGTAAAGTTCAGAGGTACCAGGGGGAGCAGATGGCCTACAGGGTATTTAGGAAACAAGGTTGCCTGGGGCCTGGAGTTGAGGATTAGGGAATAAATAGCCTGCAGTGCCAGTGGTGCTCTAGGTGAGGAGGGGTAGGTGGGAGAAGGCTTTTATAGAGCATGGGAAACATTGAGAGAGAGTAGGATTTCATCTTGTAGCAAGGCTGAGTCCAAGGGAATTCTCCATCTTAACTTCCTTAGGACCCATCAGCCTGAAAGGGATAAAGGAGCAATGTACTAGGTCTCTGCATGGAGCTTTTATTCTCTCTTGGGCTGCCTCTTCCTCTTACTGGGAAAAGGAATGAGAATTCTGCCTTCCTGAGTGCTAGTAGGTAATGGGGGCAAGGGTGTATTCTCTCTTGATATAGGGAGTCTTTTGATGTACCTGATATGAATGTGACCCACCCACCACTGGAACCAGGGATTGTGCTTTGTTCTCTGCTGAATCCCCAGGGTCAATGCCTCATTCACCACACAGTAGGCACTTAGTAAATATTTGCTGAATTGAATGTTGACTAAATGTGTTGAATGCTGTAGATATCTCAGAAAGGGCACCCTTACCCCACACATAAAATAAATGAAACTAGGAGCAGATTTGGTGAAGGAGCCTGAATACAAATCTAAGGGAAGGCCTCCTGGACCTGGCTGTGTAGAAGGCAAATAAGAATGTGGCTCAGAATCACTAGAGCCCAAGATTCAGTGCTTCTGGCCCAGAACTAACTGGCAGTGTAGAAACAGATTATGTGTGGATATTTGCAGACTGAGACGGACTCGTAGGACTTTTATCCCCAGGGGCTGAGCCTGTAGCCTCCCCTGCTGGTTCAGTAAGTGAGGGCCCCAGCGCCTGTGTTCCAGGTTTCAAACCAGCTGAAGCCAGCCAGACCTGAAAGGCTTATGTTGGCAGTGCCAGTATCCGCCCTTAACCCCTGCCAATGTGGGTGGCTGTTCTCAGAGCACTCTGCAGGGGAAGCAGGATTGGACTGCAGCCCGAGCTACTGCTGCCTATAGCTTGCTCTCTGTGACGCTCTCATTATTGAGAATGTACCTTGCTGGTACAGCTGGAGCCCAGAGCTCTGAAAGAGAATAGTTTCTTTCCACGAGGGAACAGCTCAAGAAGAGCCAGCTTACTCTGCCCAGGGGAGACCAGACTCCTATCTGGCTTTCTTTGGAATGTCCAAGCTCAGGAAATTCAGGTAGGTAGAAAATGCCATATTTTGGATTTTCTCATCATTACTGTTATATTGGGAGACCTGGAGCAAGAATCCAGCTGGGTCTTATTTATGAAAGATACCATTAGCAAAGGCAAAGCCACCACCCACACCCCCACTATGAAAGGACCGGGTGGACAGGCAATTGTGATGTTTACTACAAGGTTTTATTTCTGATGTATGTATTAGTGGCATGCTTACCCTAAAGTCCATGCCCTTGGGCCTCTTTAGAGTCCTGTAGAATGCATGCATGCAGGTCCAAGAATCCTTTTGGAGAATAGAGAGAGGGGCTGCTGGAAAGAGGCTGAGCCTTCCTTCCACCAAGTTGCCTACCCAGTAGCCTGGATATAGCACCTTAGCTCTGAATAAGATATTTCAGCAGCTTTAACAGCCAGGTAAGCATTCCAGGGCCTCTTGCCACAGCCCTCAGCTGTGTGCCTCATGCTTCTCATCTTGCCTCTAAGATTGGCTTCCAAACATCTCGGTGTTGTTATGCAGTACCTCCCCCCCCCACCGCTCCCCCCCAACCTCTGAGGAGAGTGGAACAGAGAGGGAGAAAAAAATAAGCACTTACTGGGCCCAGGCATATCACTAAGTATTTGCTATGCATTATCTCTTTTAAACCTCAGACGGAGGCTCAGGAGGTTAAGTAGCTTGTCTAAAACACAGCTAGAAGGGATGATTAAGACTTGAACTCAGGTCTGTGTAACTGTGAAGCCCAGGCTCTTGTCCAACTCCCATATTACCTTGTCTTGCCTCTTCCTAGAATGGACCCGTTTTTCCTACTGTACTTAGCTCATCCCTGCCTGTGTATACCCACAACTCTCTTTCCCTGGCTGTCCCACCAGTGTGAACATAATCTCCCTCCCAGTAGCCAAGTATCTATACGTTTTGAAATATTCAATAAAAGTCTATTGGAATAGTCTCCCCATCACCACCACCAAGTCTTCCCACCTAACCATTTGCCAGTTCCCACCTGCCGCTCTCTAGGAGACTTACAGCTACCATGCATGTGCAAGCGCATGGGCGTGCACACACACGGTAGACACAGGTGGGAAAAGCAAGCTGCTGCATCACTCTGAGAATAGGCATCTGTGTGCAGTGCCAGCTGATTGGTAAGGGCCCACATTGCTTCCTCTAAGAAGAAAACACAGCTATTGGGACCAGATGCATGGAATTGTGTGGCTGCTGTGGGTGGACCAATTATGTTAGCATTTCATCTTGTGACCTATTGACCCCTCAGCTAACACAGACCAACCACAGGACTAGCAAAGGCTGGATCTGGACATTGGAATCAGAAGTGACTGAGAAAGTGGCCTCTGCTTAGCTCCTTGCATAGAGGCCCTGCTGCAGCAGGGATAGGGAAAGAGTGAAATACTGTTTGAGTTGATCCCTTGGACAGTATGCCTGGGGACCATGAGGAGAGGCAGCTGGTACAAGACCTGTGCTTTTTCTCCCTGTCCCTGTTGTCATTTAGCCCCCGCACAGGTTCTTCCTTTCTATCCATGCTAAATAACCCATGACCCTCTCTGTCAAATTTATACCAACTTGTTCTGATTCAGACAGGCTCTGAATGTCTGTTTTCCCACCCTATGCTACTGCCTCTGTCTTGAAAGTGCTTGTGCATCCCTGTGGCCAGTCTCCCTCCTGCCTTCTGGAGTCTGCTCCCTGCCAGGAAGCCCCTCCCCCTAGGAATGTGAATAAACCATTTCCTCTGTCCTCCCAGCTCCAGAGGATTCCCTGTGTGGTATTTTTTTATTCCTTGTGTCTGAACTTTCATTGGCAGACCCCTTCTCAGGCTGACCCACCCTTGGCCAATACAGAATTGTGCTTCCCACCCTTCAGTCTCCTGTGAGGGTGAGTCGTACATAACTAGAGGTTGCCAGTTTGCAAAAACACATTAGTCTGAGTTAAATTTCTTATAGCCAATTCTGTAGGCTTGGCTCATTAAAGATGATAACTAACCCATTGCTAATTGACCTCAGAAGCCAGCCAACCAGCCTGAATTTTACCAGCCTTGGTGTTGGATTTGTAGGCTATTTTAAGATTTCTTAATAATCTCAGCAAGACTTCACTTTCCTGTCTGCATCTTATTTGCTCTAAGGACTTTCTGTAAAATTAACAAGCTATAAAGTTTGATTGTACGTTTCAACAAATGTGAGAATAATTGGCTCCATTTAGAGAAACAAGAAAAACAACCTGTAAACTTTAGTTTGTGGGGGAAAACCCGTGTGATTTTTCTCTTTAACCAGAGGAGCAGTAGCAAGCTGGATTTTTTTAAGACTAAAAAAAAAGAACTGGCTGATAGTGCAAGTTTAAATTCTGATTCCCCATACCAAAAGTTCAGAAAAAGAAATTTTTCAAAATGACTAGACTCTGTGGTGCCTGTGCCTTCTAAGAAGAGGCCTGTTTGGAGAAAATAGAGACCCAATAAGAATAGAATGAGTCCCTTATTCCCTAGAGCTTGTATCCAAAAGCCTGGTTCAGTTTTCCAACCTCTCCTTGTATTCCCTGGCTAGATTGAAGGTTTTCTCCCTTTCACCATGGATGCTCTGAGGTGTGAAGGAGTCTTGCAACTCAGAGTACATCAGGATGTGGTACCTGGTGCTTAGTTCCTTTTCTCTCTCTCACCTTCCCACACCTTCCATAAGGCAGCATAGATCTCTTTTTCTGTTCCCTCCAGGGCATCTCTGCCCTGGCTGTGCTTGTCCCCTGCTAAGTGTCTATGTGGAGGTTCACTAGTTTTCAGAGAACACCATTCTTTTGTACTTTTCCACCTCCCCACCTAAGATACCCCAGATTGGTAACCCAGTCTTCTCTCTTGACCTAGAGGTTTCTTCCTGCATTCCTCAGCCCCTACTTACCCTGTGCATGCTCACATTATCTCTCTCTAAGGAACTAAGCCTGGGACAGGCCAGCCTCCTGCATCACCTCTCCACATCTCACTTTCAGTTTTCCTTTCTGCTTAGTTCTTTGCGTGTGGACAGGATCCGGGTGATAACTGGAGCCCTGAGGCTAGAGGTTTCAGTTCCTGCCAATGGGGCAAGCTGCCTCAGACGGCCTTCAGGGGAAGAGAAAGGGGCTTTCTTTGGGTGCCTTTCTTTCAGCTTTTCCCTGACCGAAAGCCCCAGTTTTTTTCAAAGTTGATTGGAACGATTCATGTGAGACATTTTGTCCATTAACTTTGGAGTTCTTGATAATCTCCTACACAGTGAATCTCCCTCCAGAAAGGGCAGGACAGGACTGCCTCTGAGAAGGTGCACTGCGAGACTCCCAGGTTCCTCTGAGTGCTCCCTGGCCAGCAGTACTTTACCCACCCCCAGTCCAGCCCCACCTACTACAGCCCGGGAATGGGGCTCTCCTGCCCGCTCTTTCTCCTGTGGATTACCTAGAGTTTGCCCAGCGCTGGGATGTACATGCCACTTACATTCTCTGTTTCTCATTGATATAGAATGGAAAAATGTGCTCATGAACAGAGTTATTGTGGGGATTATGTCATAGACTTCATCTGGACTCCTTCCTTTCTAAGCAGGGAGTCCAGCTTTAACCCCTCTCCTACCAGGAAGTTCTCCTTGGCAAAGCAAAGATATCTTGGAATTTGCTTTTTTTAGGTGGTTTAAAAGGCTTCCTCCATCATAATATCTCCTATTAACCATATTTAAACTGTTTTGTTTCTTTTGGGGAGTGTTTTTTGATGTTTTGGTTTTTTGTTTTTTCTTTCTGGCTCAAGCACTGGAAGCTTTATCTAGGAGAATATTCCCATAAGCCTCCTGTAGAACTCCAGGGTCAAGAGATGTGGTCCTCTCCCCAGCGGGCTTATTCCTCCTACCTTAAGGCAGAATGCTTTCCCAGACAGGCCAAAGGGCTAGAGACAGGAGGTTTCTCAGTGCCCCTGGGCAAGCCCTGGAGGTCTGCCTCTCAGTTTCTCCATCTCCTAAACAGCTTGAACTCTGCATTTCTGACCCCCACAGTGTACTTTAGACACCTAAAGAGACTGCACAACCTTGGCTGTTCTCCTTGCTGGTTGGATAGCAAAGGAGAAAGTACACTCTTCCAAAAGACTAGATGGCTTTTCTTTCTCCAAACAGGTAGAATCATTTTCCGGCCTCTTAACACCACCTCAGAGACCCCAGTAGATCAAAGCCCTTTTGCAAATCAGCCAGGAGTGTCCAATGCCCTAGGGGAGGAATTAATGACCATGGCAGACACAATCCCCAACGAAACTAGGTTCCTTCTAAATGGGGAAAAACTCCTTTATTGCTTGTGTGACCATATGATGGACATTTCCCACTGACCCTCTAAGGATGTGCCACAGGCAGGCTCAGGATGTCTGCATCCCTGGGTCCCGCTGTGCCCTGGAAATCCTCATCCCCAGGTGTCCCACGTCCACACATGTGTCCTTTCTCTCACTTGGCCAGAAACCACACTGTCTTCCTGAACCGCTCAGCATACCATCCAGCTCGTGTTCTGACAGCAGCAATACTCCTGCCCACCTGTCAGCACACACACTTGCAGCACACTCTCCTCCTCTCCTGGGCAGGTTTCTGATGCATACTCATCAGTGTGCCACTGTACTTCTCACCATCCAGGTGAGGCTAAGGACCATCTCAGTCTTTTTCTCTGTCCTTTTCTCACCCCTTAATCCCCACCTCCTCTCCATTTAGCTGCAGCAGCCTCACACCAAAAAGGAAAGTCCTGGACCCATTACATAATTCTCCATGGTGCAAGCAGTAGCTGGGGCATAAGGTCAGAGGTCATAGTGGGGTCAGGTGGCTGACACACACTGTAACGACAAGGTGGTTAAAATTAGACCACAGAGAGGAAACTGGCAGTCTTGTGGAAATGCAGAAGTTTCCTCTACAAGTGAGAGGCTAGGGATGCAGGGAGGCCACTGTGCGTGCTGCCTGCCAGGCTATTACTCATTTCAACTCTGTTCTTTAATGCCTTTTAGCCCCTGCTTCTGTATTTCTAGCCTTCCTCATCACATGTTTGAATACACGCGATGGAACCGTGGTTACCTGCCCTGGCCCAAGGCGAGTGTCCTTCCTCCTTCATGGAGGTAAGCCCAGGACCAGGCACCTCAAACTCAAGGGGCTGTCCTTTTTCTCATCCCTCCTGGATAGCTGAGAACCTTCTGGGTCAACCTCTTAGGTGGAGATGGTCAAGGTACTTAGTCTAAGATTCCAGCCTATAATGGTTACAGGGACATTGGTATGGGAGAGCAGGGATCAGCCCAGGCAGGGAAGAGTAGGTTTGGCTTGGCTAAGATTGCAGAGGTGGGGGTCATGGAGCACACCATTGGCTGGTGTTGCTGCACTTTCCCTGGCTGGCTGGCCAGCAGAATGGCACTAATTTCCACAGTGTCTTAAAGAACACGGATCATCCTTGCTTCATCTATTCTCTATGGTACCCAGCCAAACTTCCCTCAACCTGTCAATCTTTATGAGCCTGCTCTGTGCCCAGCTTGTCCTTACAACTCTTGTCGGTGAAGTATAAAAATATAAGATGTAGTCTTTGCCACCAGAGGGGTATCTGTCCAGATGAGGGAGATAACACATGTACCTATAAAACGATGAGCAAACAATCAAAGACAGTCTCCAGGTTAGTACTTCCCTGTGTGATGCAGACACATGTAAGTCCCAAGTCCCTTTCACATTAAGGAATGGGCAAGAATTAAAAGAGGGGCAGGGAAATTCAGTGTGGTCTGGAGTCAGTGCTGATGAAGAGGCTGCCCCCTATGGCATATCTGGCCACTGATGTGTGTTTCCCATGTGGAATGGCCTTCAGCTTTCGAGCTCTAGATCAAGCAGGGTCCCTCTCCTTTGGGGAGAACTCTACCAGTAGAGAGGAGAGGAGAAGACTCCAGAGACAAGAGATGAAGAGAAGGACATGAAAAGGCTAGAACGCAGAAGGGTACAAGCAAAGCAGATGGGTTTGGAAGTGAGGGCATGCATGTGTGGTCCCTCAGGAGGGAGGACCCCAGACTGGGTGACTGTGGACATTCCATCCAAGACACTTACAAATTTGACAATTGCTCAAGATATTGAATTTCATCTCAGCTAAATCAGCCCCAGCTTCTCTGACAGTACTGGCTTGTGTGCTAATGTGGCCACATGGGACCAGGTTGGCGTGAACCCCTGGAGGAGCAGAACTTTGGTGAAACACCCCCACCTGCTCTGCCTGTCTCCCTCCTCCTGACAATTTCCTGCCTGACCCCAGTCTCTTGAGTATGAGAAGCTCTTAGGTGGGGCAGGAACCTGTCAGGGGAAGCCCATAATGATCTGGATGAAATGAAACAGCCAAGAAAGCCCTCATCATTCATTTTGCATTCCAGCTGAAAGTTCTCCTTTGGGGCGTCTGGAGACGGGGAGTGGGGAGAAGAGTGGAGAGTGACAGCGAGCTGTATACTGTAAAAGCCAGCGTCTTACACTCCACTCTTCCATCTACTGACTAGAAACCAAACTTAGAAGAAGTTAATTTGTTCTTTTTTTATATCAGGACTTTAGTAAAAAAAAAAAAGGCAAAAGCCCTGAGGGCACCTGTCACTGGTCCCAAGGTTTTCTGCTGCTCTAGATATGACCTGAGGAGAGACCATGGTGACTTCCTTCAGAAGATTTGTCCTCAACCTGTCCTTGGCCCTCACTCACCACCTTGCACACACATGCACACTCCCACTCACTCATTCTGCCCCCCTCGCCCAGTAACTTTGACACACATCTCATATACCCCTCAGCCAACAAGCAGTGTGTCTCATCTTCATCTTCCCTTTCAGAAAATGCTGTTTTTCTTCTCTCCCTCTCATCCTGTAGGTTATTGCGGCTGACTGCAAAAGGGTCACAGTGCTGAAGTATTTTCTGGAAGCCCTTTGTGGACAAGAAGAGCCTCTGCTGGCATTCAAGGGTGGAAAATATGTGTCAGTGGCACCCGTCCCAGACACCATGGGAAAGGAAATGGGAAGCCAAGAGGGAAAACAACTGGAAGATGAGGTACTATGCGGGAAGAGCCCGCTGTGGCAGAGGGAAGGCTCCCTTCCCCTGCCCCCCCCCCCCACCATGGCTTCAGCTTCTACGCCTGGTTATTTATAACCACTCAGAGCAGTGTCTATATTAATGTGACCAGCCAGCTTCTCGAGAGTGCACTCTACTGGTGCCCCTTCCTGCCAGTCCACCCCAGTGCCGCCTTCTCACTCTGCTACAAGTTCCAGATGCTTCTTTTTAATGTTGCATTGGAGGAGAAGGGAGGGAAAGAAAGAAAGAGTTTAATAATGTGCAGCTCTGGAGGCTTAGGAAAGGGAGTGGAGAGAGGGGGGTGTTAGGGTTCAGGCTAAGGATCAAGTTTATAGATGTGTGGAGCTCAGTGCAGCACAGGCCTGAACTCCAGCCTCCAGCACACGTACAGGAAGAGCTGACATTGCTGGCCCCATGTGGAAAATCACCCCCTCCCCCGGCTTGCCCTCCCTCCCTCTCTCCCTCCCTCCTGCACATCCTGATGTGATTAAGGAATTCTCCTCTTGTTTGTTTGCCCTTGGTTGTTCCTGTAGCCCTTGCTTCACTCCAGACCATGTGTATGTGTGTGTGTTTGTGTGTGTGCATGCATGAGCCTGTGTACCCACTCCTACAAAACCCCACTGGCAGTTGCCCTGCCATGCATATATGTGTCTTTCTGGGGATGATTGTTGATGTGGATCTGTGTGTGCTTGATTTGTGTGTCAGTTTAAGTAAACACTGCTGCCAGCTTCCCTGCTGCCTGTGGGTTCTGAGTAAATGTGAGTGTGTGATGGTGTTGGATTATGTGTGCATTCAGTATCACTGCCAGCTGCCCTGCTGGATGTCTGGGTGTGGGTAACTCTGTCTGGGTATTTGTGCACATACACTTCATTTTTGCCTAAAGGTTGACTCTTTCCTTCTTTTTGCCCCAGAGTGCTAAAGACAAAAGGGACTTAGGTGGGGAGGAACGTGGGACTGAAAGAAGGAACGGAAGCAGTTCTAGCCAGAGGCCAGGTCACCCATAGGCCAACACAGTCATTTGGCCTGCAGCAGTCTCAAGCGCCCGGTGGAGCAGGGTGGGGTGCAGGGATGAAATCAGCAACAGGCCAAGGAAGCCAGATGTCAGCTGGAAGCTGTCGTTTGTGATCTGAAGCAGTGATAGAGTGGCCACCTTTGGATCAGAGTCTTCAGAGCAGCAGAGTCTTGGATTGGCTTCATTAGAATAGCTGGAGAACCCCACCCCACCCCTGATGACACAGGGCTCAGCTTCCAGGACAGAGGTGGTTCCAGGGATAAAGCTGAGCCCATGATTCCAGACTCTCCAGATGAAACCTGGGCAGGGAATAATGGGAAAGAGTGAGCTGTCAGCATTGGGAGGAGACAGTGGGGTTGCTTAAAGCCATCGGGGTGTCCAGGCTTCAGGCAGAGCAGAGCAGTGCCATCCAAACCCTGGGCACTGTGTAGGGAAGCACAGTGGGCAGCACCTCAGCCAGTCATCTCACCCACACTTTGAGGCTGAGGCAGGCTGTGGAGGGTAAGCAAGACTAGCTTTGCAGGCTTGCTGGAAGAGATATCCTCTGGCCAGTTGAACCTGCAATACCAAATCCATTTAGGCAAATAAGGCCCAGAGAGAGGCACTATGTAATAGCCAAAGAGGGCCTCTACTCTTACAAGGAACAGACCAGCCCTCTGGTCTCAGATCTTGGCCGTGCCACACTCTCTCTCTCCTTCTAAGGCTTATTGACCAGACAAAGGTTGTGACCCACACCAGGCTGCCCACTTCTTCCTTTTCCCACGAGCCTCCTGGGTTCCTTTATGTTAGTGGCCTCTGGGAAACCCTACTTACCCTGATCTGTGTAATTTCATAACCCTGCACTTCCTCGTTTGCTGTGAGAGCTGAGCAAACCTCAGACAAGCTTCTCTGACCCTCTTTTGACCTCAGTCAAGCTCACTCCAAGCCCCATGATAACCCAGTATATCCTTGGTCAGAGTAGGCAGAGGCATTGTTCCCCCATGGGCCAGGCAGGCATCCCATCTCACTCACTCTGGTCCAGGTTAACCCCATGAACAAAGAAGTGAATGTGCAGAGAGAGTCTTCCTCCTTCCCATGGCCTGGGCTTCTGTGAAAGTAAGACCTGTGACACTACAGCATGTGTATTGTCAAATGAGTGGTGACCATGGACCTCTGAGACCTCTTAGGATAGCAACAGTTCTGGCCCCATCCTCAGATCTCATCTCTCTCCAAACTGCAAGACTGAGTAAGGATGGTCCAAAGGTAGTGAGTTATCTCACTTGATTGTTCACAGTCAGCTACAGATTGAACTCCCTGTTCTACTACTTTCCCCCATTCTCACTATTGCACTTGACTAGTCATTAAAAAAAGGGGGGAAAAAAAGAAAAAAAGGAAAGACTGAATCACTTAACCTGATTGGGAGAGGTAGGGGGAGGTGTTTCTTCAGACATCATTCTTTGTGAACAGAACAGAGTCCAGTTCCTTAAGGGATGATACTGAAATGCCCATCTTCCCACTTCTAGATTCTGTTCCCAAGAGAAAACATCCCCTCATCCATACACTTTACTAACTGCTTTCAGCCAAGAGAATCTGTCTGACTATTATCTTAAAATGGACAGAAGAGAGAGCAATTTGTACTGAACAGCCGTGGTGGGGCCTATGGCAGGCCTGATGAAGCTCAGCCAAAAGGGCTTACGGTCTAGAATTCAGGACCCCAACCCGGTGGGCTTGCCCATTATTATTTGTACATGCATGGACTTTGGAGTCAGACTCACTTGAGTTTGAATCTCTGCTACTACCACTTACTAGCTATATGCCCTTGAACAGGTTGTTTACCTCTACCTCAGTTTGTTCACTTACAAAATAGGAATGGTAATAGCACCTATTTCACAGGCTGTTGTGAGGATTAAATGAGTTAATACATGAAAAATGCTTAGCCCAGTACCTGGCCAATAAAAAGCACTCAGTAAACGGTAGTTATGGTAATCATTGTCATTATCATCCAGTTAGGAACACGGGAATCTTCTACTAAATAACTCCCATGTACTCATGCTAACTAACCTTGTCCCTCAAAGGAAGCTCTCTTAGGCAGCTGCATGTTCTCTACTGACCAAGGCCAAAAGTGAGAGAGCAAGGGCTGGAGTGTGGGACCACCCGGGGAGTGATGGCTGTTGAGAGCTGAGGCTGCAAGAAGGGAGGTGCCATCCCTGGGGAATGTTCCGCCAGCCTGGCAGGAGGCTCCTTAAGCTAGCCAGACACCTCCTACCCTGCCCAGACCCTGGGAGGGCAGCTGAGCAAGGTCATGTCATGTGAATTCCTGTAATGGGGCCCAGCAGTCCCCACACCACCAGGCTGTGGTCTTAACAAGAAACCAGGACAAGGTCTGCTGAGCTACAGCATCTGCTCCCTAATGCTGTCTGGGGCAAGGGAGCTTCCACGCCTAACTCCCAGCTGTTGGACAGAGTTGATTCCTATCAGATCATTAGCATGAATTAGATTTAAATTGAGTGATTTAGCTTTCTATTTTGTTTCCCCCTTGCATCATTTGTAATTTCAAAATGAAATAGACCCAAAATTTGATTTTGTGAGTATGTGCAAGGGAGAACAAAGAATGCAAGTCCAAGTACATATGTGTGATTGTGGGTGACTTATGGTGTAACTCCACGAGAAAGAGCCCTAGAGGGTAAAGGGGAGCAGTGGAGGGGAAGACCGACAGCTTCTGTCAACCCCCCACTCCTTTGCCTGAGTAGAGGGAAGCACACACTGTGGGGCCCTTTGCAAAGGATGGTCCCAATCAGAATGGGTAAGGGGCTGAAAGGGCAGAGGGTGGATTCACTAAGTACTGTGTGTTCATTCTCCTCTTTCCCATGGTCTGCTCTACCACCCAAAGGAGGAGGACGTGGTGATTGAAGACTTTGAGGAAGATTCAGAGGCTGAAGGCAGTGGGGGTGAGGATGACATCAGAGAACTTCGGGCCAAGAAGCTGGCTCTGGCCAGGAAGATAGCCGAGCAGCAGCGTCGCCAAGAAAAGATCCAGGTGAGGCCTGCCTGGGGAGGGTGGTTCCCATCTGGGTGGCTGCTGTATAGGGCATGAAGAAGATGTGGGCAGGGAGTAGGGGTGAGCAGGATTATCTCAGGAAGGGTCTTACACTGTCCTAGCTAGCTCTACCCACATTTTCTTCACCACTAAATTCTGGTAGCATGTTTGGTGCCTGGAGTCTCACTCATCCTAGGCTCCAAGATAGGGGCAGAGTCTTCCAGAGAATCTGATAAACCCCCCCCCAAGGAGGATCTATAAATACATACCACACATATACAATCTTTCATACAATTTCAGAGATTTCAGAGTTGTTCTGAACTATATCTAGATACTCCTGGAGAAGCCATGGATTCTCAGTTGAGAACACTTGTACTTGAGGGCAAAGAATGCCATGGCCACAGTTGACTTACCTGGATACAAGATATTCTCTATACCCTCCCAGAGAGAAACTACTTAATCTCCTCATAGACAGTTTCATCACCATCAGCCCTCTTGTGGGTCCATGCCTTCACTTCCAGCAAGTTTTTCTTTATGGCTAACCCAGGTCTGTTCCCTTGCACTATAAGTACACTTACCCTTCTCTAGGATTCAGAACAGACAGAGAAGAAGCAGTCATGCTTCCCTCTTTAAAGACTAACTGTGTACATGGGAAAGCATTAAACCACCCTGCTCAGCCTTTTTGGGGATGTCTGTTTCCAACCTTCTCTTCAGCTGCCCCTCTGCTTTGGCATAGGGTTTAATGCATGTGATCAGGCTGACCTGATTACAATCCAGGCTTTACCACTTAATTAGTTTTGTGACATTGGGCAAATTATTTAAATTCTCAGAGCCTGTTTCCTCATATGTAAAATGAAAGTGGTCATAGCAGCTACCTCTTAGAGTCTCTATGAGGCCTACATGAGAGAGTGCATATACAGCACTTAGCACAATGTGTGGCACATAGTTTCATAAATGGTCACTGTTGTCTGATATTCGTCTAATCGCCCTACCCCGGGAAAGGAATGAATACCAGTTAGGATCTATCATTCTTTTTTTTTTTTTTTTTTGAGACAGAGTCTCACTCTGTTGCCCAGGCTAGAGTGCCATGGCGTCAGCCTAGCTCACAGCAACCTCAAACTCCTGGGCTCAAGCGATCCTTCTGCCTCACCCTCCCAAGTAGCTGGGACTACAGGCATGTGCCACCATGCCCGGCTAATTTTTTCTATATATTTTTAGTTGGCCAATTAACTTCTTTCTATTTTTAGTAGAGACAGGGTCTCGCTCTTGCTCAGGCTGGTTTCGAACTCCTGACCTTGAGCGATCCACCTGTCTTGGCCTCCCAAAGTGCTAGGATTACAGGCGTGAGCCACCGTGCCCGGCCCTTAAGAGTATATTAGTATCAGAATTATGAATAAAA